>JBBPJZ010000238.1:0-27702 GCA_038089015.1 Chalciporus aff. trinitensis
CTGCTACGACACCGTCTCCTCTCCTCACCAGCTGGGTTGTGGGCACACCTACTGTGTTGCTTGTCTTCGCCATTTCATCTCGTCGGCCTTGGAGTCCGATCAATTCCCTTTGGCATGTCTGGGCGACGAGGCTCGATGTCGCGTTCCTATTCCTATCCCCACAATCCAACAATTCCTTCCAAAGGCGTCATTCAATCGGTTGCTCGAAGCAGCCTTCGATACCTATATCTCCAAGCACCCCGAAGAGTTCAAGTTCTGTAAGACGCCGGACTGCACACAGATCTATCGTGCCGTCAAACCAGGGCAGACACCTCGATCACTCCAGTGTCCCTCCTGCTTCGCTGCCGTCTGTAACAGATGCCACGAAGACGCACACGATGAGATGACCTGTGAGCAACGCGCTGCACGCAGATCTCTCATCGAGGGGGAGCAACTGAATGATGCGTGGATTGCTTCTCAAGGAGGACGCGTGAAGAAGTGTCCGAGGTGTAGCGTGCCTATCGAAAAACTGGAAGGGTGTAACCACATGGAGTGTCGGTATGTGTGACTCAGTCGCAGACTTTCCAATCAGATCATTGACGCAATGGGATCACTAGTTGCGGCGCACATATCTGCTGGCAATGTATGGGCATCTTTGAGGAAGGCATGATTTATAACCACATGCGCAGTGTGCATGGGACGATTCATGGTAATGAACCCCAGGCTGCCGCTGAGCCAGTCAATCTCGGCATCGAGGTCGACATCGAGGAGCAACGGGAGCTATTCCGTCAGCTGGACCTCCGTCGCTTGGGTGTACACTGGCAAGCACCGAATGGGAATGCTCAACAAGAACAAGACCGACTGAGGGAGCTACGTCAGCAAGCCGAAACCGCAGAACGGGAGAGACAACGGGAAATACGAGAATGGAGAGAGCACCTCATAGGCGCGGCGCAGCGTCAGCGAGAAGCGGAGCAAAGGGCCCAGAGGGAGAGACGTCTCCGAGAGGAACGCGAGTGGCAGGAACATCGCCTCAGACTGCAGCGAGAAGTGGGGGAACGAGAAAGACGAGAGAGGGCCGCGCGGGAGCGACGGCAGCAAGAAAGCTCAGGTTGGGGTTGTATGATCATGTGAACCTTCGACGACGACGCACCTGATTTGAGCAATGTGAGTTCAGCACTGTACCATACTTCATCGATGCACTTTTCTACGACAGTTGTATTCCTATCCTCGATTCGCAGTCGAAATGTCTTCTTGCAGGTTAAAGTAACATCGAAGCAATGAAATACTAGTCCCATACTTTCTCTTCTGAAGTTAGGGATTTAAATAAAGACGTCTTGAGGGAATCGAGAACCAGTCGCTTGCCTATCACGCAGACGTCGCCGTACAGTCTATGCACGTCACATTGACAGCATTCACACTCGTGTACTCCGGCGTGTATGGTTCTGGCACCGTTGCGTTGTAATTGATGAACTTGATGTCAAGATAACATTCACTATTCATCCCCACCCAATCCTGCTTAGTAATCAGCAATTGCTCGAGCCCACATATTCACTGGCAGGTGCTTGCTTACGATTGTTATTTCACATGATATTTCTTTCTTTGCTATGTAAGTAGATGTGATTCGAAATAGGTGTTACAAGAACAATCAATTTGTTGGCCAGTAATACACAGGAACGAAGGTGCATGTAGTCGTGAAGCTGATGATGATACTAGTGTACACGTTCCACACGACGTCTCAGCTTGCGAACATCGCTAGATGAAAGGAAAAGATTCGTATGAACTCCAGGACGATAAACCGTGAATGCGACATGTCAATGACCTCTGTAAGCAAGGACCACAGCGATGTCATCCAACATCATCAACTCTTCTATGTGATATGGGGACGACCGATACACTCTATATCTAGGCTCTGCCTTCCTATTGAAAACAGCAATGCCTTGGCTATCAAAAAGTTGCTCAGCTCCAAGCTGTCGCTTATTGATGAAAAAATTGACCTTTATCTATTCGATCGCGAGGTTTCCGAGCAGATGGATTATCTCGAAGACATGGTGAAGCTTGACGAATTGCAACCTATCTGGCCCCTCCAGCAGTTGTCCAACATCTTCTCCCTACCCCTTAACCCCATGCACGTACACATTGTCGTTGAAGTATTGGATCGAGGTACGTGCCTGTCGTCCTCACACACACTGCCAATGGAACTAAAGTGCCTTAGACTGGACGAAGCAGAATGCTGTCGACAACATTGAACTAAACTGCTGGGTGTCTGGTGACAAGCTTGAACATTATTTTACCGTCAAGATATCAAAGAGAGAGACTGTCTCAGACTTGAAGGAAGTGATCAAGAAAGCTAAACCTTCATATTTCCAGAGAGTGGAGCTCGGCAACATCCATCTCCATGATGTCTCCATTCCCGCTGTCGACAAGAAGAAACTCGGGGATCAGGTTCTCCCCTTTGTACCTCAAAAGCCGCATTTGGACCCTATGCAGCGCCTTTCCCGCATCTTCTCGCACCCTGATTTACACTGTTTCCACGTTATCATCGTCATGTCCACTGGGATCCCTCCCTATGGCCTCCCAGTAGAACGGGATGGTTATGTTAGAGGCATTCAGGAGATCCCCCCTTCATTGGTCTCCCAACCCAAAGCCTTCTTTGAAATCCAAGAGAAGTCTACCCAGGCTCTGCATTGCCACCGCGGAAAGGACAGTATCGTGACTCCGCCGATTCCACTGACCCTGCTTCATCCTGTATTTGGTCAATTCATACATGATTCGCAGACGCTTGCAACCACAGACCTCGACAACACCTTCGCATCTCAGTTCACCCACACTATGAAGCTCAACTACTGGCATGAAGACATACTGAATGGCCAAGTCGGCCGGGCTCCAGCCGTTCGCAACGCATTTGAAGAAGGGGGCATCCATTTTGTCTGTACCGCTATTGAAGTTGCCAATAGCAAGAAACGTTACACGGACGGTGACTTAATGGAGGCTGGTTGTCGCTATGCAATCCTGGAAGTGGAGAACGAGATCGGGAGTGGCAAGGCGGACCCTTATGTTCAAGCAAGTTTCTACTACCAAGAAGCTTTCAAGGAAAAGTGCCGTACCACATCTTCGGTCTTGCCATGCTTGTTGATATTGGTCTTTGGTGCGTATTCTGTTTTCGTTTGATATCTCCACTCAAAGATATGCTCCGCAAGGTCCTTACATCGCCTTCGCGGGCGCCGCATGGAATGTACGCCCAACGATCGAGATACTCTCCGTTATTCCCCTGTTCCACGATACAAAGTATCCTGCCAACGCCGTCATAAAGGAGAGCGTGTCACGCCACCTTCTTGTCATGAAGAAGGCGCTGGAGACGCTTTCAGACTACTACAAAAAACCCCTCCCCCCTGCCTCTCCTGAGCAAGTATTTCCTTTTCCCAGGTCCTATTCTTTCGAAGACGGAACATCCAAGCCATTCGAGTACCAGCTAAGGATGGACGCGAACAGCCTCATTTTCTTTGGAAAGCACCCTGGTGCTTCATACAACCACCTCTGCATCAAATTCGTCCCTTCTTATTCGATCGAAGCCCACCGATTCTGTGCATCAAAAGGACGCGCGCCAGAGATTTTGGGATATCTAAACTTTCCCCACGACTGGACCATGGTCGTGATGGAGACCGTCAATCCCGAATATCTCCCACTCGATATGATCGATTTCTCAGCGTCTCTCGTTGACAATATCCGCCAGACAATCCGTGAGCTCCATGAGCAGGGGTTCGTGCATGGCGATCTTCGCGATATAAACATTATGGCTCGTAAAGAAAGTGCGGGCCAGTTCGTGACCGTGGATTGGGATTGGTCTGGGAAGAAGGGTGAGGTACGATACCCTCCGAACGTGAACCAGGAGGTGGACCGTCCAGCCGGCGCGAGAGATGGGGAGCTCATTCTTCCGGAGCATGATTTGGCAATGTTGGATCTCATGGAGAAGGCTTACTCGTCGAGGTTAAGTAATAAGCGACCGCTGTCACCAGTGCATGAAGACTCAGAGTTGCCGCACAAGATGCAGAGAGGATGGATGGACGAGGCTTAAATATCGGGGCATGCGTTCAAAGAGACCCTTGCATTCTGGTTCAATTTGTTCATATGGTTTCAACTTAAAGCTTGTAATCTTACCTGCTTTCGGAGCGAGTTTTGGAAGTGAACGGTAACAGACATGTTAGCCCGTTACCCTCTGCTATGTTAGCATGCAGAAACTTCCATCGTCAACGTATGTATTACATATATCCAAGTTTTGAGTGATGGCGGAAGTCCTGGTGTAAAGGGCTGGATCATCCATGCATCAGTGCTCAGGCTCAGACATCCTGCAGCTGTTTTGCCTTGACGTCCAGGATAGTAGAAACTACTACAGTTGTGTGAATGGTTAGATACTCAAGCACGAACGATAGATATTAACGCATGAATTTAACTGTCCGATTGTAGCTAGAAGTGAGCTCATACAACCGTCGGAGTATGCTCTGTACCTCTCCCAGCTTCCCATGTCTCTGGTCCCTGTCGAGAATTTAAACAAAAATCGGTTCATCTAGAAAGCATTTCACGAACCTTCCTGTTATTGATCCTTGCATATTTGACCCGTCTGGCTTGCCACTCGGCAGCAGTCTCACCTGTGTCGAAGTTCCGGTCAGGGTGTTTCTTGACTGCATCTGCGATAAGCGGACTATCTTCCACGAGGGCACGGAAAACCTTGGAGTTTCCTGGACGCGCGAGGAACAAAAGAGACCAACGCTCAAACTCGCCTTGCACGCCGGGGGGAGGGACTACTCGATGGGTGCTGGATTGGAGGATACCGCCACTGAAGATATGCAGCGCATCTCCGATGTTGCAGATAGCGTGAACAGGAAGAGGCTGCGCATCACGCGGGTCAGTGACGATGCAAAATCGATTTATTGGAACTCACTTTGACATACGACCATTCTGTGTGTCCTGGAGGAAGCACCTGGAGGCCTCCGAGACGGTTATGCAGGACCGTCTAACAGAACATATCAATCCTACTGCAGAGCAAGTTAAACTTATCCCCTTACGAGAGACCCGAAGTCGGTGTGCTTTCCCAGCGTGGGCGTGTTTGCAGCCGCCTCTCCGGGCATTTGAGGAGCCTTGATTACCCGGGCTTCTGAACCACTAAGTTCCCCGTACGGGTGGAGCCGCTGAAGCGTCCCCTCAGGTAGTCCAAGCTTGTCGTTGAAGATGCGAAGCATCGTGTAATTGACGTCAAGCACCTTGCGGACATACGGGGCTATAACTTCAGGGATAGCTGCTGTAGTTGGTGTTGGGTATGTTCTGTGTACGACGGTCGGGAAAGCCAGAGCGTCGTCCTTCGAGACGTTGAGGAATTCAACGGCATCCAATTGACTGACGACCTTTCTGTTAGTACTCGACGCAAGTAAGACATTGGAACGCGATTCACCCAGTCGCATCTATTGCGTTTGCACCCGCATTCTTATATCTAATATTGTTAGTTAGCTCGCACGACGGGATTACAGCGCCAACACATACCCGAATGAACGACCTTCATCGCCTTGCTCGAATTTCATCTTCTCCTCAAGGGGTAGAGCCATAGTTGCGGCTCCCATCTCAAACATGGCGTCCGCCTCCTTCTTAGCGCCATGGTTCTTGAGACTTCAAAGGCACGTATCAGTTTGAGAGTCGAGAGGAGCGAAATGCAAATCAACCGGAGGAACGATCGACGCGAACGAATACGTACTACCAAAATCCGACAGTCGTTGCCGCCTCCCAAAGACGGTCGATTTCAGTTGGGTCGCCTGCTTGGAGTAGCTCGTAATCAATAATGAGTAGTGGATACGTGGGGACATCAATGGGGAAGGGTGGTAGGGTGGTTTCGGTCATCGTTGAACTGCTCGATGCCGCCGCCTGTGACTCAAGTATGAGGAGACAACACATCTCATGAGGGGCGGTATATAACAGGTCGCGGCATTTAAAATATTCGTTCCTTGGATCCCAAGTCATTCGCGGGATGTTAATCCCGACAGAGATTCATGTGGCCGGTCGTAAGTACCTTGGACAGGTTTAACATCCTCGTTTGTTGGCATGGCGGGAGGGATCAAGACGATTTGGTTAGACAATACGCCGTGGGGTATGTGTGATTTGTGCCTGCGGCCGCCAGGGGTGCAACAAAGTATGTGCTTTGGAAGCAGGCACGGATATGCGGTTTGGGGTGAGTACAAGGTTGCTAGATGCTCCGCCTTCGAATGAGGCGTTCCCGGATAAGGTGCTCCGTGTCGATGTAGGTGAGTGAGTCAGAAAGACTACACGGACTAAGTTGTTCACGCTTGCGTTCGCCGTGAAAGGAAGAAGCGGATGAAAGAACGGCGCGAACAGATGGCCATCCTCACATGCACATGTCCGATTTGTAGGGGAAGTTCGGACGTCCTGGTTGATTCCTGCGTTGTGCCAGCCCGGGCTGCTGTAATCTTACTTCGCGTGAGCTAACACCGTGAGTTCTGTTGAAAAGTGGGGCACTTACCTGAGTGGTACGCCAAACAGATCGAACAGCGAGTGGATTTGATCAATCATGTGTTCCAACACGGAAATGAACCGCGTACAAATGCGTACATGGTACATTGGATGCATATGACTGGCACCAAAAGTATAGAATACAGGAAAACCTGTCCGTAACTCAGCATACTAATGAGTAGGTATAATCCCTAGCAGGAAATACTCAAGGGAAGCTTGTTCCTCAAACTTTCTCAGATCCAGCATTCCTAATCCGTGCCCTCTGTGTCCAAGCATCGCCTTCTCCTGCTTTCCGCCAGACACAGGCTGCCGCTGAGCCACTCAATCTCGGCTTTGAGGTCGACATCGAGGAGCAACGGGAGCTGTTGCGTCCGCTGGACCTCCGTCGCCTGGGTGTACACCGAGCTCCGAATGGGAATGCTGCTGTGCCGGAGAACGAGGGGTGTATGGCTCAGCTGGTCCGTCAGCGAGAAGCGGAGCAAAGGGAGAGGGAGAGACGTCTCCGAGAGGAACGCGAATGGCAGGAATGTTTCAGACGGGAGAGAGCCGCACGGGAGCAACGACAGCAAGAAAGCTCAGGTTGGGGTTGTATGATCATGTGAGCTTTCAACGACTTCGCACCTAACTCAGGCAACGTGAGTTCAGCACTGTACAATACTTCATCGATGCCCCCTTCCACGACAGTTTAGTATTCCTGTCCTCAATTCACAGTCGAAATGTCTTCTTGCAGGTTAAGTAACATCAAAGCAATGAAATACTAGCACCACTTTCTCTTCTGAAGTTAGGGATTTAAATAAAGACGTCTTGAGGTCGAGAGAGGAGATCGAGAACTAATCGCTTGCCTATCACGCAGATATCGCCGTACAATCTATGCCCGTCACATTGACTGCGTTCACACACGTGTACTCCGGCGTGTATGGCGCTGGCACCGTCGCGTTGTAATTGATAAACTCGAAGTTGTGACAAGGTGCAGCTGGCGAGCAAACGATATCGACGACCTGGAATCGGTGGATGAGAGGCGTCAAGGAAGTCAACGTGACATGAGACGTACCGAGCCATTGTTAACTCCTGACGTCGTGCCTTGGAAATTCTTGAATAACACATTCTCGAACTCCAAGGTAGACGTGTTACAGTACTATAAGTAGGGAAACAAACCATTAGATGGAGGAACGCACAGGATGCGAACACCATACCTGCGTGACGTTGTATGCGGAGTACGTCAGGCTGTTGTCAATTACTTAGAAATAGCAAACTAGAGAGAAATAGCGGAAAGACTAACCAACTCTGAAGATAGACAGGCAGGTCTGCTTCCTGGAAGGTGAAGTTGACCAAGGTGACGTTGTTCACGAGACCTGTACCTCCACCCCCACCGTTGGGAGGACTACCTAAGGAGACGCCAACCCACGCTTTGAAGTATGCGGCACCCGTAAGGTTACCATTGAGCACTTTCGAAGGCAAAAGATGGATGTCCGTCATGGTAATGTTCTCGACGTTGTCAATCCTATCCGTGTACTGCGTGCGAGGACTGAGCGATATATCGCATCAGAAATGAGAACGGGTTTCACCTGTCCAAGTGATCCGAACGCAATGCCATTTCCGCCATTGCATGTCACATTGCTCACGAAGATGTTGGTTGAGTTCCTGCGGGATGTCAGCGAAGATGAATGGAAGAAAGGATTCAATGCACCCTTTATAAGCAACGCAATCGTCACCATTTTGTACTACCCAATTGGTGATAGTGATCTGATCGCTACGATAGGTATCGATACCATCGGTGTTGATGACCCAGTTGTTTCCTATGAGACTCGACCAGTTAAAGACACCGAAAGAAGGGTGGACATAGATCGTTCACCAAGGTTCCCACTGTGTGGGTCAGCAGGTGGCTCCGCGGGGTCATAGTTGGTGGCGTTGACATAAATTCCGTCAAGCGTGATGTTCTTCGATTGCTGGTGGTTCGAGATGAGAATAGGAACGAAAACAAATTTTTACATGATTACGGATACTTACGTCCACGAATAACGCCCAGAACTGGGGTTGACGAATGCTGAAGTCTCTGACCAGCGCATCGCTTGCATTCGAGATGTAAAGGGACATCGGTCTTCCAGGCTGGTTCCCATATCCCTGGGCTCGTGTATACCACGCCTGTCCAAACTTAGTTTCAGCAACGAAGACTCTGACCGAGCGAGTGAGCTACTCGTACCTGCCCATTACCATCTATTCCTCCTTGGTTAAACCCGCCACCAGACATGACCCAGTTCGAGCCCGTAGCGATCCAGGCGGCTTGTAATGTATCGAAGTCCGTTACCCAGCTGTTGTTGATCCAATAAGCAAGATTGTCGCTAAACTAACCCGAGGGTTGGACATGAGCGCACTACGAGGGACGTATGAGGTTACTTACTAGTAGTGTGCCGTATACATTGAACACTTTATTCGAGAGATCCGTCAGAAGGCGCTGTTGAATCGAGTAAGTATAGGGCTGGGGGAGCAGGATTTCATTGCAGTCCGTGGCGTTGATGGCAGCGAGGATCTGGTCGGAATCATCCTGTCCGTTGCCCTTTGGGATGATGGTACAGACCCCATTATCCGTGGACCAAGCATGAGCCTGCACTGCAACTGCAGCGAGAAATGTGAGTACGCGGAATGGACCTGGGAACATGCAGGGTACTCTGTTCCACTCCTCCGCATCGCAAGCTCGTTTTGTAGTCGCCACGAGTTCTCCGCGAATGGATACCTACCGAAGCCTGCAATGATCTTGTGTTGTGTCATAGGTCATTGCGACCCGCCGAACACACCTAACACGTGAACCAGTGCAATGTCGTGACTGGCCAGGTGATCTATGTCCAGGCTATCACCGTGATAACGTGGTAACATATTTGAAGTGTTCTCCGCGGATTCACGATGTAGTCCATGGGGAGGAACCATTGTCACGGAAAGCCGTTTGACGCAGCACTTATATGTCTAAACGAACACGAGGCAGAAACTTGGATAAAAACAAAGGGACTAAAAGACTTCGTATTCACACGAGGGTTAAAAGTTCAGCAGAAATCCTGGCAACTTCGTCCTGAATTTGCTGTTATCACCCACAGGACAGTGATATGACAAGAACATTCTACTTACTGCACCCAGCGCTCTTGGGTAGGCACGCAATTTATTAACCTGCAAGAAGCCCAATATTTAACATCTAAGGAAACATGACATCAAGGGGCTTACCTCGCCATCCCACCACATGGGTACATCGTCCCACTGACCTCTCCGAGGAAGAATGAACGAGATTTTCAACTAGAGGCCGTTAGCGCTGATTGGCCTATCGAAGATGGTGTAACAACGAACCAGACTCCAGTCAGAATCAATGGAATGATTATAAAAGCTGTCCTCCGCGATATTCTCGTCGTTGACGTAGAGATATCTGCAACCAGCTTCTGTGTTTTGGACGAAGGCCAAGGTAAGCGTTTCAGCGATGACTGCATCCCGCGTTCCGTTTGACAGGATGCGTTGACCACTCCCGGTCCTGACAACGACCCTTGCGGGGATCTCGAACGCAATTGCATTGCAATTAGACTTGTCGACCAATTGTAACAACATCTTGTTCGCAGGCCGATGGGTGGAGATCCGTTTCGCTCGAACGACAAGGCTAAACGACTTGGTGCCATCGATGTCATCCAGAGGAAGGTATAACTCGTTTCTAGGGGCAAGGTGAGTGCGCAGATGGTAAAAACTCGATACTACGCACTGGGATTGCTGACTGGAAGAAAAATGGCAGATATTCAAGTCGAAAGGTAGGTTTTCATGAGTGCCACTTGAGACGGGAATAATTGGATGTGAACCGCTTGGGTTCCAGGACAGCTCTCCCTCACTGGTGAGCGATCCAATAAAAATTGTGGGATTCCTCAGTCGGAGGAACATCTCGTTATTTGGGAGATTGTCCTCGAGATCTTGCAGGCTCTCAGCGTACAGGATGTGAGGCTGGATCGAAGAGTTTCTGAGTAGTTGGCTTCCTGCGCCTCGCAATAGCGCGAGGAAGCGGTAGATGGCGAGATTGGACCGATGGGATGTGAGAGGCGTCATGACGAAGAGTGGTATGATATCTTGGTTGCTCGGAGCCCTGCATACATCCTCGAGGCTGCTGAAGCGAACTGCACCGACGGCGTTTGCTAGTGATAACCCAGACGTTATCTGACTCCGTACTTTCTGGACGTCACTGACGAATGAGTGAAAGGATGAAAGAGCGTTTTCCAAGCCGACGAGACTCGACGAGTACTGAGCTGACTCCCCATCATATTCATCCCGATAGTTCAGGTCACAGTGGAGGCTGTGCAGCTGCCTGGCGGCGTCCAGCACAGTGGGGTTGGGGTCTCCAGTGATGTGCGAAGCGAACGTGGAGTTGGGGTCTGGGGTTCTCCCATGCTGAAAGTCGCTGACGAACTTCCCGAGTTGGTGAAGCAGATGCCCGAGTTTCTGGGAAAATCTATCTCCAACGAGCCGACTCATCTTCGCTAGCTCTGGAATGAAGTCCCGTTGCTTGTTCGTGCCCTCGGTGAGGACTGCGAAACGACTGCGGAGATCATCTAATTTTGAGAACACGTGCAGAATATCATCGACGAGTCGCTTGTCAAGGTGATAGACCAAAGCGGCGGCCTCACGAAGTTTGGCGGGAATTGGCTGGAGGACGACAGAGATAGGAACTCCGCCTCCCTCGCGTATGAGTCTAGCAGCTTCCGGGAGGGTGTCGAGAACGTCCTGGGCATTAATAGGGACCTTTTCGAGCGCTACGTCTCCGTATAGCTATGTTACAAGCAATTAGAAGGCTCGTACCAGAAAAACGGCGCCGATGTTACGTACAACAATCTCGAACTTGTCACTCATCCCTTCGAATTGACTCCTGCTTCGAAGGTCAACTCCACCTCGGAGGTCGACAAGACTTTTGAGAATCCTCAGATCAGCCTCCAGCGTTCCCTCCACGTTTTCCTCTTCTGTCGAATGCGAACTGCGGGCAACTAAGTTGATAATGATGTTACCACCATATACGATAGCGGATACAAAATGGGTGGCAAGATCAGTCGCAATATAGTCTTCCCTGGCGATTTGAAGGATGTTGCGACCAAGCGTCTCTTCTGCGAATAGAATACGTTTCTCCTGGAGGCGGATCTTCAATGCCATTGCCCAAGCGCGCTCCTGGCTATTGGATTTGGCGTCGCTGAGATACGTAGCTGAGCCGCTGACTTCAATGAGCCCGCCAAGGATTTCCAGCGAGAGCCCGGCCTTGATATCTAGAACGGTAGCTTTCTTCTCGAATGAGTTCGACATGCTGAGACTGAGGTCTGTGTGATTCAAATTCGTCGTAGCTCCCTTAATCTTGCCCTCTTCATACAGCTGTACACCCAGGAATTGTCCTGAGCGCTCGTTGTAGAGCTCCCCGAGACGTGCGGCATGTCCGAGAGTAGGCCGACTGAGAACCCCGGGTGGGACTCCGGTACGGATTGGTAAGGACATCCTTGCTAGCTGGGTGTTGGGTGCAGTGTTAACGACTGTGTTTTAACAGGGTTGTAGGGCTAGTGAGGCAACAGATGACGAAGCATAGAACACACCGTGACAGCTTTGATGCATACTCATCCAGCATGCCTGTTTCATTTACGCCATTGATTGTGATGAATTGGGGCAATGGGTGCAGGGCATCACCTTCCGACTGAAGCTGGAAGTAGTGGGGTCCACGGGGAAATTTGACGGGCAATGCGTGGAGCTATTATGAACGTAAGCGTAGGTCAGTTGATGAAACCAACCCATCTGATGAGTCGGTATAAGGGTTTGACCCTGGAAGTTTTCGTTTTCTGCCACATTGAACATGAAGTCGAAGTGACAATCAGAGAGCTAAGTTGGTCTACTATTAGTAATACTAGTCGCGTCACAGAACGTTCGGGCCGGGAAGCGCATCAGGCTGACCTGGAGAGTCACCAAGTTTGCAGCTGCTCCTGGTTCGGTCGGTGCTACTTTGCACTACCGGGTACGCAGCTAATCCCCGAGTCCCTTCGGTGTTGCCAGTGGCAGTATCGAAGTGGAACCTGAGTGGAGTGCCATCGATCTCAAAGCTCGCATTTTGAAAGAAAATCATGATGCAAAGTCGGAGTTCCCGGAGCGTAGACCACTCTTTACAAAGTTCCTGAGAACCATCTAGTCCCTCTCGGCGACGCTGAAAAACTCGGCCAGCTCTCCATCTCCCAGCTTGGCCAACCCTTGCTCACCAACCAACCTTGACCACTATGTTCGCATCGAAACCCGAGGAGTGAAACATCCATATTATCCTCAGTATGTACGATGAACGCAGTGCGATGGTGACATGTACGAATTCTTCCCTATAGCCGTGTCGCACCTCAACGTCTGGTATTGGATCAGGGACGCCTCTCACGAAAACTCGTTCTTGATCAAAACATCACAGCAGGAATCCGTTGCGGAATTCAAGTCCACGGCCAGAGAGACCGTCCAGGGCTGGGTGACATGTCTCTCAATCGCTTGAAGCACTTCAAAATTTCGGTTACCGACGACAACCAACTCGGCAGAACGATTCGGAGCATCGGGGTTGTATTGGTTCTCGATACGCTTCCAAAGACAGCCACTTGGACGCGTCTTTGAAGATATACCATTCTCGATGCAGGCGGGTGTCATTGTTGAAGCCGTTCCCCAGAGTGAGAATTCCCTGGGTCCGAAACTACTTCTGCTAACGATCTCGTTGAAGAGCGTCAATTCGAATCATCTGGGGTCCCAGCTACATTAAAACGGGCAAAAACTTCGGATTGTGACCCTAAACAATCTGAGAGTTATGAAGCTCAAAGTACGCAGTTCCGCGCTCAAAACTGTTTTGCTGACGACCATGTTACATCAAGAGCGAAAGCTGGAAGCAGCTGAAGTCCTCAAGAAACGATTAAGCATGCAAAGATTTTAGACCATGCTCCGTCGCCCCTTGGGGTTTCGGAGTACATCAGCCTTCAATCCAAGAGGGAGGATCGCATCCTTGATCATCTTAATGCCTATTCCCTCCGGAATCAAGAAGTTCCCGACAATAATCTCCCACCTATCGAAGTGATCTACCCAGGGTTTTGGCGGCTCCTTGAAGACTTCCGTTTACCCCGGTGAAGATTCGAAGCGAACTACCGCTTTAAACGGGTTGAACAGTCCGTACAAGTCTCTGTTCTTGCTGATAAAATCGGCATCCCTAGATTCGGTCAAGCTGGACGGCCTCAACATTCAAGTTGGGGCCTTCGGATTGCCCAGCCTCCTCATGGTCGTCAGGACAAAGAATACGGTGGTTACGCCATTCCTATCGTCGGGCTATGCGACTATTACCGCCATTTGCTTCGCGGCGTCGTTGGGTACCAGAACCCCATTGCCCAGTTCGATCACCAACAGTTTGTTATTTAGTACACTCTTTGAAGTCTCGCATCATTAATTTTACTTCAGACCCCGTGATTACGTTCGATTCTGTGGCCCATATCGCAGGCAGATGACACTACATCTCTCTCACATCGGGGTATTGCCTCTACGAACCCGATCAGCGTGGGGGTATATACTGCCTTTTCTGCTGCTGCCGTTCTTTTGAGTTGCATTCACGACAACGCTGGGAAATTTACTGGCTCAATCCTTTCTCCCATTCCATGCCCATCACTTAATTTCAAAACTACCTATCCTTACTGTCGAACAATGGTACGAGTTTATACATAATTTTTGTGATCACCGCTTCGACTCGAAATTGGGAATGAAGTTCGTTGAATTGTTTTGGTTACTCGGTATTGTCATGTCGCCTTCGACCATTAGATTGGTGCTCATTGATGTGGTCGGGCAGTTCCAGAGGGGTGGCGTTGAACTCGGTTCCAAGTCTGGATGCGGCAACTTGGGGATGATCCAGTCAGAACTGTGGCTGTGCCGTGTACCTATTCGGCTCTTCCAAGTCCAGCTTGACCAATGATTGAATGACCTTCTGATTCTGAACATCGCCTCCTGGGGCACTACACCTTCTGCCCGGCCCTATCATCTGTTGTATTGCAGGGTTAGCGGCCCTAATCCAACGTATTCGGAATACCCAGGTCAATCGACTGACTTGCTCATTAGTCGAGTCGAGTCACCATACAGCAATTCCACTTGACTCGTGTACCCCACATTCTGACCTCATCTGCACAGGGTTTTCTGCAGCACATATGCCAGACCATAAAAAACCTAACAACCCACCCCTTTGACGTGTTTCTATCCCGAAAATCACGCTGTGCTATGGTTGAAACTCATTTCAACCCCGAGGACTCTCAGCTCATCACTGAACTTCACCGGATCTCCAAAAAGTCTCCCAAGTTGATTCGGTCATCCGTGTATACCGCTCATTCAGACCCGTCGGTTCAAGTTCGCAGCTGGAAGATGAACGAGTTCAAGTACTATGACGTCCCGTCACCATTCCCCACCCTCGCAAGAGGTCTGTTCACCAGAGAGCTGGAGAAGCAGGCCAATAGCGACCAACCTCTCTATCAGATCGTGGCTCGTGGCTATGACAAGTTCTTCAACATCGGAGAGGTACCTTGGACAGATGTACGTGTCAAGTGCTTGTCGCGAAGCATTCTCCTTCTAATCATACCTCCTTGACACCCGGTGCCCCCATTATCAATTTCTTGAACCACAGTGGTCATCGTTGAGGGTACATACAGGTCCGAACTATACCCTCTCCGTGAAGTCAAACGGTTGCATCGTCTTCATCGCGCCCATCTCACCTTCCATCCTCATCGTGACCTCGAAACATGCTCTGGGAGAGATGGATGGCATTCTGGAGACTCATTCGCAGGCTGGTCACAGATGGCTCAAAACACACCTCGAGTCCAAGGGGAAAGCGGAAGAACAACTCGCAGCTTTTCTTTGGGAGAAGAACTGGACCGCGGTGGCTGAGGCATGTGTTTTGTATGGCAATGTTTAGATCATGCGCTGACAATCAATCATAGCTTTGCGATGACAACTTCGAGGAACATGTTTTGGCGTACCCTCCTGAGAAATCCGGGCTCTATCTCCACGGCATCAACAAGACCCGCAAAGAGTTCCTTACCCTCCCGACGGAGATCATCGACTCGTTCGCGGATGAATGGGGGTTCTTGAAAACGGCGACACTCGTTTTTGATACACTCCCCGAGGTGAAAGAGTTCACTGATGAAATCGCGAAAACGGGCAAGTGGAACGATGAACCACTCGAGGGATTCGTCGTTCGCACCCATATCGTTGATCCCAAGCCTGACTCCACCTCCCGTGACGAACGACCACCATATCCAACCGGCTCTTCGTTCTTCTTCAAGGTCAAGTTCGATGAGCCCTACATGATGTACCGTGATTGGCGCGAAGTCACAAAAACGCTGCTGTCCGCGAAAGGTTCACTTAATGACGCCAAACTTCCCAATTCGAAGATGAAGCGTAAAGAGACGCAGCTTTATGTCAAGTGGGTTAGGAACGAAATTCAGAAGAACCGGAATGCCTTCCAAGGCTATCTACAGGGAAAGGGAATCATTGCTACTCGAGAACGGTTCTTGAAGTGGTTCGACATCGAGCAAGGCAAGACGGACTTGGTTACCCTTGACGAACCGGATCAGACGGCCAAGGTGTTTGGAAAGACCATTATTCTCCCCGTTGCTATACCAGGATGTGGTGAGTTTCTCTCCTTACCCAGCGATTCTGTGATTTACTCGATTTATCTTCAGGAAAAACAACCGTCGCCGTCGCTCTCTCTCGTCTGTTTGGATTTGGCCATACCCAAAGTGATGACGTGCAGGCGAAGAAGCCCGCGCCGATTTTTATCAAAAATGTCATCAACCTCTTGAAGAAATATGACATTGTCATCGCAGACAAGTATACTTTTTTCGTCTTATCTACGTCTCATCTACTAAGCTCGTTCGCTGGGCAGAAACAACCACCTGCGTCAACATAGAGAAGCCTTGCGCGAAGCCGTCGCCAATATCCATCCACCTGTCCGTCTGCTCGCACTTAACTGGGCCCTGGACCAACCACAGGCAATGATTCATCGAATTTGTGGTGACCGGGTCCTCACTCGTGGCGAAAAACACCAGACCCTGCGAGCAGACGCGGATGAGAAATCGCATGAAGAGGTTGTCTGGCAGTTCATCCACAACACCGAGGAGCTCGCAGACAACGAAACTGACGAGAGCATCGATATGGTCATTGGTGAGACATTTGAGGCCGCCGTCACTCGCGCCATCGATGGATGCGTCAGAATCCTTGGCTTGGAGCGGCCAAGCCAGGAACGGATTGACGCAGCCATTGCGGCCGCCATGACTTACGAGCCGGTGACGAAACAAGGCACAAAGGATGAGAAGAAGGCCAAGTTGATCCCTCCACGCTACTTTGGGATCCTTCCCGAAATCGACATCGAATCTATCGTTAACCACGTGATGAGCGAGGCGGACGACGTTCCGTACAATGGCAAGACGTTTTGGTATAAGATGGTTGACGAGCAACGCGTTGCTAAGAGACCTCACATCACGATCGTGCACAAGGCGGGTCTTCCTCACGATGCGGAGTTGTGGGAACGATGTGTGGGCCTTAATCGTCTGCCTTCACCCCCCTTTTTTTCGTTTAACATTGGGCGCCTGATTTGGAACGAAAGAGTCATGGCGATCGCCGTGGAGGAGTTTGATCTTGCTGAGGAAGGTGATGGCGACGCCGATCCAGGGCAAGAGAAGCACGAGTTCATCTCAGAGCTGCCTGCTGAGGTCCGGGACAGCCTTCACATTACTGTCGGCACCGCGGATGCCAATATTCCACCATTTGAGGCAAAAGGTCTTGTAGAATCGTGGCGGAATGGGAAGCGCGCCGGAGTGGGTCATTTGGAATTGGTAGGGTTGACGGCGAAGGGGAGGATCAAGGGGCTGATATCATGATACCATTTGCATTTACTGACCTGGGTCATAACGTCAGTGTTTCTAATCTACTAGTACTGTATATAGAAAGTGCTCAGAGCTGTCGTCTGAGCTGAGGTGGCGTAGCACCGGTGCAGTGGCTCCCCACAGCCACTTGAGCATTCTTCTCCAAGACGATCAACATTGGGCGAACGTTCAGAAAGTCTCACAAATTGTCCCTTTTCCGTGCTATTCGCATTGTCTAGCGCGTCGTTTTCCCAGTGAACCATGTTCGGTGGGTGTGGGCGATCAATGGATAGCGTGATAACTCGCATTTGCTCAAACGCGGCTTCAGCCCTGGCAGGGCATCAACAAGCTGGCATCTTTGTTCCTGCTCTCGGGTCTCAGTCACCACGCAATGTAGGGTCTCAATGCACTCAGCAACGTGGATGATCAACATTTTAACTCCAAATCTGGTTATGGCGAGAAGTTAAAGTTGACCTTTGCGTACCACTCTGAGTGTTTCGTGCGGGTCTGTCGTCCCTGCGAGTCGAGATCGGACGGAAGTTGAGACTCAAACATTAAGGCGAGTGTAGCTACAGCTACATACAGAACGATCAGAGGCGATGCTATTGAATAGTGTCGTACTCAGGTAGCCACCCTGAAGTTTCAGTACAGTAGAAGCTACTACATAGCGCAGGTGAGTCCTCACCGGAGCAACTTGAAGCAATTGAGTTGCGGTCATATAGCAACGGTTTTTCACCAATGCACATGGAATACTCGATATGTACGGTGGATTTGTTCACATCGTAGACTCAGAATTTGACCATGGGGTATCTCGACCCACTAATGAGGCGCTCAGGGGATACTCCACCAATCGTGTGTGGACCCTGTGTCCTTCAATTATGTAGGCTGTGCCTAAACGTAAACACAGCAGCGATTGGCATGTGTACCTGGCATAGACGGTCTGACAGCCCCTGCTATAGCTACTTAGAGAGCTCGGAAGTGGCTCGGAGGAGTAAGGTATACTGGTGTGATCGTGGGAATTCTGTGGCGACAACATCGACTTCCAATCCATCTGTCAAATAAGATAGGTTTCCGGACATGTGAATGGGCGATTCTGGACAAGGGGGTATGTATCTGTGCGGAGAAAAGAAGTTGTGATGATTCCTCGTCGCACCATTCTAAACAGAGCGCCAAGACATGCCTGGCCGCTGTACATACTGGATTAGTCTCGCTCACCTCCTTGCCAAGCGTGTTGCGGAGATGAGTTGCATCAGGGTCTCCATGGAATTACCGGCAGGGCATGTACCTGCTGGATGATTCATCTGAAGGCAATATAGACGCCCATGACGCTCGTACTTGAACTTGAGTTGTTCGGAGTAGAACCGGGAGCTCTTGATGGAATCGATCAACCTGTCACAGCGGGCTTGGTCCAACAGGGTTCAACGCGCGGGTATTAATCGATCGCACAAGTCCGACCGTCCCAGGCTACAATTAGACAATTCACCGACAAAAGTCCTGTGGCTCAGAGATTTCAGCAATCTTCAAGCCGTCTTCTCCAGTGAATATCTACCTTGATTCTGGCTGCTCAGCGCGACTATTCCCTGTAGAGTTTTGGCAGGTGCATCTATCTGAGCGGATGTAATTACCTCCAAATGCTACATCAGCCTGATGGCGTATGTGAGAAGGAATGAGACCTTAGGGGGCTACCGGCGTTATAGCTTGACAGAACTTTCCTCGCTGATAACCTACATTCGGCCTAGGCAAGTTTGGACCGACGGAATTTAAAGAAGACTCCTACTCGAAAGGAGGCCGGGTTAAATGGGAACCGGGTTGCTGTGAGAAGGTTAGAACCATCGGGGACGAGATAGTGTAAGAAGAAACAACGCTGACAAGATGTGAGATATGTGGTTAAGCGTCGCGCATCACCAGAGCAAAGTGACGGGACACACCTGGAAGGGAATGCTTGGGACAAAGTACACAAGCTCAATTGGTCAGCTTGCGGAGGTCCGCCAGGGTCGACTGGGCAGCTGACCTGACCGCTCCGAATCACAAGGACAGTAGAAATTTTAGACGCTCACAAAGTTTACCCCCTTTGGAGTCTTCTCTTTTTTTCCACTTATGTGATAAAAACCTTACGTCAAGTCCAAATCGGGTCTTCACTGAAACCGTCACGACCATATCGTTCGAAAGTATCAACTGACTGCCGGGACCGGACTCGCACCTTTTACTCTCAGGTCCACTTCTCAATTCGGGTCTTAATTGACTACTTGGCCGTTTTGATCATTTGACGTGGCGGTTCAGATGCGTTCCATATCTGTGGATGTGGTCACCGAGGATGTTCTATAAGAGGACGGGCAGGTTTCCATGGATCTAGTTCCCTCACAAGGTCATACGCCCCCATCCGCTCAATTACTATCATGAAGGATCTACCCACTGAGCTCGTCAGCGTAGTGGTTGACAACGTATCCTCAACCTCTGATCTCCTCTCTCTCCGATCCCTCAACTCGGCATACAACAGTCTTGTGACCCCGAGCGTCTTCCGGAGGGTGCACATCAAAAACAGCGTGCAGAGCACACAAAACTGTAGAAGCATACTCGCCTCTCCTTCCTTAGCCCCTCTTGTTAAGGAGGTTGTCTTCGATCACCGCGACCGCGCGCAATTCTGTCTCCTGCCAGCGGGCACGGAAGGTATTCTTTCCATTCAAGGCACCGCTCATACCAGTAACTGATCTCGTTGGTTATAGGTGTTTGTGATGAACTCGAGATTGCGGATCTCGAGGATGCTCTCACAGAAGTCTTTTGTTCGCTGCCAGGCTTTGCGAATATCGAAAGCGTTACACTATTCTTTTGGCCTTCCTTCCGCTCGCAGCACGGTTTTGAAGTTCAAGAACACCCCTTTTGGTTCACCAATCGCCAGGTCACAGTTCTGCACGCAGTTCACCATGCAATGCAGTCCTGTTGCATCCGCTCTCTGACGCTGAACAATATTGTTCTGATGTCACCAGCTTGCTACGACTTCGTATCGTCTCTGAAGAACTCCCCGTTACATCACTTCTCCATGTCGGTCGTTGCCAACTCCGAGCTCGGTGCCTGGTCGGGCTCAAAAGCTCTCAATGGATCACTCAGTTCGCTCCTCCCGGCCCCAACGGCCAACTTAAAATCACTCGTCGTCCGGAGCCCGCAGGGTCTCTATCACAGTATTAACACTCAGCTTCGCTCCTTCCACTATCCTGCGCTCGAATCGCTCGTTCTCGAGAACATTGTCTTCGATCACACTCCTTTAGCTGATGGTATCGAGGACTTCGTCATTCGTCACAAGGGGACACTGCGGCGACTTGAGCTTCGCTCGTGCGCCAGTTATGTTCCCAGTGAAACAACTCCCATACGGAGATGGTCCACGATCTGGAAGCGATTTGACGAGGAACTTGTTTCGCTTGTGGAGATAGTGGTTGGTGGTACGCATCAAGAATATGCGTTGCTAGACGGTGTCCGCGGATACGTCCCTCACCCATCACTTCCAGCCACTTCAGCTGAACTTTTCCAAGACGATCAGAAAAGCTTGCAGCAGCTTAGAGATCGTGTGAATCTTCAAACGATTCCCGCAAAAGAGTAGCTTGGACGTCAGTCCCAAAGTACACTTCTGAGAACATTTTCAGAAACTTCTCGTATTCTTGTCCGCACATACCCCCAACCTTTCCATTCTCGTCTTGATGGACAACGTTTCCATGCCTCGCATAGTGTATGATAACCAATTCTGTGTGTAACTTTAGCCATTTTCTCGAATTCCATACATGTTGTAGCTCGCACGCCCCTAGATGATCGAGAACCATCCGACACTAAATCAAGAAAAAAAAATCCTTAAGTCCTTGAGTCAGCGGGGTGTTCTTAGAATAGCACCATACTATTTCAGGTGACGGGCCCAGCGTTCACGTTCATATAGTGAGCACATCGTCGAAGATGCGCTACGACACAGATACGCCCTGTGACGCACTATTCTGTTCAAATAGCCGGATAAACGCCGAACACTCCCTCGTATCCCATTCAATTCTCCACTGATAACACTCATTAATCGACGATGCTCGAAATCACCGATCACGCTGCATCGTAGTACTCCCATCCACACGATTGATTCGGTAGAGATCAGCGCATTGTAAGCGCCGTCAGGCTCGGAGGCTTCTCCGCAGTTCATTCATGTCATCAATAGAGGTAAAGTAGAAACACGCCTTCGGCGAACGTAATGCCTTCGAATTTTGTTATGTTCCAGGTGAATCCTATCTCGGAGCGACCACCTCCGCAGCACCTTGAGGTAAGGTTCTATGGAAGTACAACGTATCGATTGCTCTCCGCAGCACTATTCGGACGGCACAATAGAACGCAAATAATTTGTTTTAGTAGCATGGAGAAACCGCCCATCGTTGCTGCGGGCGTTATCTCTCTTGATCTTACCGATCAAAGAGAGAGCGGTAGGTGAAATTTGCCAAGACGATATTGTCAGATTGCAGTTTCCGAGTCTATTTAGCAACCATCTTGTGAAAGACAGACTCGAAGGAAGGCTATTGTATCCGTATCGTATATTTTTACGGCCTTTCTTGTTGCACTTCGACCCAAGATCCCGGCAGATCGTCCATTATTGGAGTACGTTGTTTCTGCGCAGTGCGCAGTCGGAAGGTAAGTTCGTAAACTTCGTCATATCAACGGTTAGTAGTTGCATTTACGTTTGGGCTAGAGCTATTCCTGAGAGGTTCGGATACGCGGTGATGCGTCAGTTACTGTTCAGCTTGGAGAATTTTTCCCTATCGCCATCCGAGATTTTCATGGAAATCACGACGGGAAGCCGGGCCGATAGCCCGCCTTCCATGGAGCGTAGGGGAGGATTCTCAGGCGCGAAGCTACTCACTCGTTGTTACACTTTGCGGGCTCGCTCGAGTGAGAAAATGAGGTGTCTCTATAATTGACTGTCGAGGAGCCAGATCTGAAGAACCGCGACGATTCCACGAGATGGTGACGAACCTGCGAGGTGAGCTCGGTTGGGGCCACCGACTCCCGTTTGATGGTAGTGGAACACTGCGAATATATTCAGATGATGCGATTCCCACAACGATGTCAGCCCTGACAATAGGACTAGTTTGGAACAAGGTCTCGATGAAACGCTCGACGCACCTATCAACGTTTCAACGACCGCACAGGTAAGAAGTCATATGGAATAAGATAACCCCATCGAGTTTGGCACCTGCTAACCCACCTCGGACAATACACCACTTTTGTACCAGGTTCGATGGCAATATCTGCAGTGCAGCAGCCAACCTGATCGTGAACCAGGACGGCAGTCGAGCCTAGTGGACCGAACGTTTTGATGCTCACCAAACCCCGTGTGTGACATGTAGGGCTAGAAGTTTGGACAATGCACATGAATTTCTCTCTCTGCGCTTGCTTTGTCTTCTGATTTGACATGAGGGAGTGACCATGTTTGGTGTTGCTCCGTGAGAATGTCATGGCGCTCTTCAAGTTTTCGTCCATGCAAGTTCCGCCTCGCCTTCGTCACGCACCTGCGAAGCTTCTCGGACTATTGCCAGTGATAGCTCAAAAGTACGTTTTCTTAACTTTCCCTATAAATGTGGCTTTGACTCTGAATCACACAGCGTCATTGCAGTTTGTGCCACCAGTGACCTTGAAATCGTGTCCCTGCCCAGCACCGCATTTCGTGAACCTGAGGTGTGTGCATGCTGGTCTGAGTTCTATCATACCAATCTGGGCAAACCCTTGGCCCAAAATTTTCCAGCAGAACACCTCCGCCGTATCACATCCCTGTGTGATCTGGTACATAGGCGTAAATGAGGAATGGAAGACCCTAGAGATTTGGCTGGCCATACCAACTCAAGGCCACCACTGGAGAATGAACGTTCGATTTCACGCTTCGAGATGTCACACAGGCTGGCGATGACACTGCCCGACGTGCATGCACTGGATTATCAACGATACGGTGAGACTTCCAAGCTAAGTTCGAGAAGATCATCATTTCCGGTATAAGAGGGGCACTGCTCGTATACTAGGGTTTGCACCACAAGCGTCAGGGAACCCATCTCACGGGGAAATATGGGCAACTTCTTCGAGGACCTTATCCACTCCGTAGTGGAGTCTACGCTTACAACGGATGAACAGGCAGCCTTAAAGGTGTTTCCCTATTGTTTATACATACCGTTCGTGATTCTGAGTCATCTGAAATTCAGGCAAAGTTCCACAAATTGAAGCGTGAGGTGATCGACGACGTCCGTCAGGTTTTTCCTCATGGGCAGATACTGGTAAGCAGTTCGTTTCTCAAGCAGTTCGTCTATGCCTTCGTTCTAATAATCGTGCTCAGCCTGAAAGCAGCGGCAGGGGAATTAGGATCAGATTACCCCCCGGACCCAATGATGACGGTGCAGGCCCTGCAGTTAATGTAAGTCCGCTGTCCTGATTGACTTGCCTGTTCGCTTACTTGCACAATAGGAAGCGGGGCTACCCGCAATCCCGGACCTCATGACTGCATACGACAACTATGTCAACAATGAACTTCCAACTTATCTCGTATATGTCCCGGAGAAACGTCTCGTTTCCCGCCAACAAGTGAAGAAGATGTTCCGCCGCGACGTGGCAGCGGTCACAGAGGCGGAGATAACCAAGCTCGTAGAGGAAGCCTCCGGTCGTTCGATCCCCACGAGAGAAGAAGCGGTCAGAGCCCTCATACGAGGCAAACTCAAGTACGCCACCTTCTCTCATCGGTGGCTCGAGTCTGGGGAACCCACGTTTCGCGACATTCTTATGTCGTTCCAACCTGCGGGATACTCCAAGCTCGCGAGTTTTTGCGAGAAAGCTGCAGAGTACGGTTGCCAACTCGCTTGGTCGGACACCTGCTGTATCAATAAGGACAGCAGTACTGAGCTCGAGGAGGCTATCCGGTCCATGTTCAAATGGTACCGTGACGCCCACGTGTGTATCGCATACCTGGCGGAGGCGACCTCGATCGACGACCTCGGGAAGGACGTCTGGTTTACCCGTGGGTGGACGCTCCAGGAGTTGCTCGCACCAAGGGCGATGAAGTTTTACGGCAAGGGTTGGAAGGCTTTGACCACCAGCACCAACGATAAACAAAATCCCGCTATGCTTAACGCCCTGTCCAAGGCGACCGGCATCCCTCAGAATGACCTCCGCTCATTCCGCCCCGGGACGCGCAATATCCACGAAAAGATGATGTGGGCATCCAAGCGAATGACGACTCGGATTGAAGACATGGCTTACTGCCTCATCGGAATCTTTGACATCAGCTTGACGATCGCATACGGTGAGGGTCAGCGTGCATTCTGTAGGCTGATGGAGGCTATCATAAACCGGTGTGGCGAGTGGGAAATCATGGCATGGGCAGGCCGTCCGTCTACTGACAGTGCTGCTCTCCCGGAGTCTCCTCGATGCTACAAGGCACTTCGTGGTGTCCAGGTTGACGGCCAAGGAGATGAAAGTGGATACTCTAGGCGCGCATGGCGGGGAGACCGAAACTTCATCATGACTAAACGCGGGTTTCAGCTTAAGCTGCTCCTGGTCGACCTTCCATCCCCTAGCCTGAAGCTCTTCGAGGGGGACAACGAAAGGGCCGATGAATGCACGCGGTATGGGAGGTGCACGGTGGGCGTCGTAGACTATTGGTGCTACGATGCCAGTGGACACGGGGTATTGAAAGCAGGGCAAGACCATTTGTGTGTACTATTACGCGCTGACCCTTACGACACGGACGCAGAATGGGAGAGGGTAACGACCACAGAGCTGCTGTTTGTGCGTTCAGACGAAGAGGTAGAGAACGATTTAACTACACTTTGGTTGTAGTAATAAACGCGCTTATTAGTACCACTGCATCGCTTCGTGACGTACGTATAGCACCTTGGACAAGGATCACGTACTAGCTAGTCTATCCATGCTAGAAAAAGAAACGTAGAACTAGTCACTCAGAGTCGGTTCACAAATGAGACTAATGCATTGCAGCTCACCGCGACTGAAGGTACACATCAAGTCTTATTAATCTAGTACACACCACCACCGTAATACAGACCGCACACCAGTGGGATTGGTCTATGCCTATGCGGATCCCAAATCTGAATTATCTCGGTCAGGGCTCCAGTGAGTGTACCACCTCGTGTTCTCGTAGTTAGGTTCCTTTTGACTCCAGACTCCGAGTCCTCTTCTTTTCGTACGCAACTCACCCCTTTCGCCTTGCATCAACTGGTATCAATTCGGGGTAAAGATTTGTGATGTTGCGCAAACGCTGGAAATTTATTGAAGTCTATTGGACAGCCATACCAGAGAAGCGGTGATCGACTGATCCCAGGTTCTGACCAGGCGGTGGGACCAAGATGCGAGGTGATTCTTCAAGAGAATCAATGTTATTCAACAAATGCCTGTCCTAGCAGTCGCGTGAATACAGTGATAGGCAAAGGAATTTGCGATAGATACTAGCTACCCCCCGTCGAATATCCTATCGAAGTCAGAAGAAAAGGGAGCGCGGGGCAAAATTATGGAATGTCATCCACATAGCCAGCATCTACATCTACAAATCCTACATAATGAGCGGGCGTGAAGATGGCTAAATGGGATGCACCATCGTTGACCCACCCAACGTCATGGTCGCATCGCCCTTCCAGCTGCCAAAGATAATGACGCATTGATTGTCCCGCAAGTTGGGCACAACGTGACGGGTAGTAAGCGGGGGCAAAGGGAGATCCCCTTCATTAAGTCTGTCAAGCGGAAATGACTCGGTGTCACAATGATTGTCCGGGATGGCCTGTACCTCGCCGTTGATGGCGGCTGCGATCAGTAATCAACGATGTATGAAGTCTGGCCCAGGTGCGCATCGCTATGGCAGCTGCCCTTTACCTACAACTTGGAGGCTGTTCAGCATGAATTGAAAACTTTGGCCAAATTCGCTTACAACGCACCAGTTAAAATACGTCGCATGCACCCAGCGAGGCAAGGTGGATAATTGCCTAAGCACGAACCTGGGACTGTATACCGTGCGTACGCGCAAGATCTGGGAGGACACAATGTCCTGCCACTGGACTAACTCAGTATTTGCAGACCCCCGTCTCTTCCCCGCAAACCTGTGTCACTATTAATGGACTCCAATAATTTGATTTTATGCGAGTAGAAGCACCAACGCGCCATTACCATCATATCACCAACTTGGGAGAGCCCAAAACCCTGACCCTGCTTCCACCATTTCTGATGGTCGAACGTTGCTTCGCTTAACGTCCTGAATTTACACTCAACGTAAAACCTTTTCATACTCGGGAGACTGGATTCATTAACGTCATGAGACGTGGCCACTGACAGGTTCTACAACACAAACGCGGCACCAAGCAAAGCACCAGCTGAAGCGAAGAGGGTACCAAACACGGTCTCGAAAGAGAAGGGAATGGGAAGACCCATAGCAGCGTTAGAGGTTGTCGGGGAAGGTGCGCCCGAAGACGTGCCCGTAGAACCCGATGGTGCGGAAGTAGAGCCAGGGCTAGATGTTACGGGGGTGGGTGAAGAACCGGATGGCACAGGGGAGAGAGCACTAGATCCAGTTGGGGCTGGAGCACTACTGCCAGAGGCGACTGAAGCGACATGCCCCTTTAGAAATAGAACCACCACAAAAGATCGAGAGACGTACACCCAGCACACTCTTGGGACTGGAGCTGAGCCGCAGTAGTAACATCCTGAGAGGTGCAGTTGGCTTGGAGGCACGAAAGGGCAGCATTCTGAAAGGCGGAAGAAGTGCAGACACACGCAAGGTCAGTGCTGTCAAGAACAGTCAACAAGAAAACCGGCAAGGAGACAGGGTCGAACGTACAAACTCGAACAATTGCCCTGAGGGGCCGCTTGGGTCAGACAACCGAGGATGCAGTTGTCAAGACCTGCAGGAAGGGAAGACTGCGAAGCCGGGGCAGTTGCAGTAGTGGTGGGGCGACCACTCCCGCTCGACTGAGCCTGGGCAGCGACGATGCAGGCAGCAATGATTACGAGGGTTTTGGTGTGTGCGAACATGTTGCAAAATCGTAAGATCGATGGAAATGAGGAACAACCACCACTTGGGTTCGAGGTAATGTCTTGCTCAAGTTTATAAGGCCTACATGAAGCGTGGGAGAACCCTAAATCACATAATGCAATGAACCGTGGACCGGCGAACAACCCCCGACAAAGAGAAGGAAGGTAGCATCCGCAGCAAAACCGGCAGGCATGACTGAGCCAACACCGTGGAAAGTCCGAATTATGTAGGATTTAGCACGGGCTTAAAGAGTTTAGATCTGAGAACTCACAATGAAAACAATTGCTCCTA
>JBBPJZ010000239.1:0-27664 GCA_038089015.1 Chalciporus aff. trinitensis
CACCACATGTCTGTGATCAGATATGATCATAAGATAAGATCCTGAAGAGATAAGATGAGATAGCAAAGCGAAGAGAAATGGCTAAGTCCATGAAATGTAGCGCGCCTTGTGAGGGCACCGTAACACTGTGCGCATAGCCTGGTGAAACAGGAGGTGGCAGCACAGGAATGTGAAACATGGCACAAGGCGCAAATGAATTGGAAATGAAAAGAAGCGTAGCCTGTGCACATAGCCTGGTGACACACAGCGTAGGGCGTAAATGAAATGGAGATGAAACGTGAGAGTGTAATTAGTCCATATGGTGATAGAGTGGAAGTGAGGTGGCGACTGTGGCAACGAACTGGAATACCACATGTCTGTGATCAGATATGATCATAAGATAAGATCCTGAAGAGATTAGATAAGATAGCAAAGCAAAGAGAAATGACTAAGTCCATGAAATGTAGCGCGCCTTGTGAGGGCACCGTAACAGTCAGGACAATGGGCCTGGGATCAATGTGTAAGTTATTTGTGATCATCATGATAGAACACTAATGGAACTTTCACTCAAACAGGAAATCATTGCTGCAGATGCCCAAACTCATGGGGCGATGTTCGCGCCTGTGATCTTAAGTAGTGACAAGACGACGGTCTCAGTAGGCACTGGGGATACAGCATTCTATCCCCTTTATATCTCCCTTGGAAATGTTCACAACAATGTCCGTCAGGCTCATTGCGGTGCCATCGCACTGCTTGGATTCTTAGTGATCCCCAAAAGTAAGTGTCTGGCACATATAACCCATTACACAGTCTGAGAACATACACTACAGCAGATCAGGCCCACAAGGATGATGCAGATTTCCACCTCTTTCGTCACCAACTCTTCCATTCCTCATTGGCAGCCATTTTACAGCCACTTCATCCATTCATGATGACACCATGGGTCACACGATGTGCTGATGACCATTTCCGGCAGGTTATCTATGGGCTGGGCCCCTACATTGCTGACTATCCAGAGCAGACACTACTGGCTTGTATCATGCAAGGTTGGTGCTCAAGGTAAGCTTTTTGCATTGGTGTCAATCGGCAACACTAACTAAGTAACTATTGCTAGATGTACAGCCCCACATAACAACTTGGATGGAGGTGGAGGACCATGTGCATGTTTACACACCGAGCAACTCTTGGTAACTCTGGATCTGCGGACCTTATGGAAGGATTATGGCATAGTCGGCAATGTTGAGGTACATTTGGTAAATGTATGATGTCGTCACTGTGGCACTAACCCCCTTATAGCCATTCACTGCACATTTCCCCCGCGCAGACATTTATGATCTAATTGCACCAGACCTGCTGCATCAACTGATCAAAGGGTGTTTCAAAGATCATCTAGTGACCTGGGTTGGTGAGTATCTCGAACAAACACACGGCACGCAACGAGTGGCAGAGATTATGGCTGATATTGATAGAAGGTACGTGACATAATTCTCTTGACATAAATCTCAATGGGGCTAATGAGGGGTTAGAATTGCAGTGGCACCCTTGTTTCCCCGGCTACGTCGCTTCTCTGAGGGCCATGGGTTCAATCAGTGGACCGGAGACGACTCCAAGGGACTGATGAAGGTGAGCACCTTGTGGTGATTCAATTATAGATGACTTCACAAAGGATGTGGCAGGTCTATCTCCCAGCCATTGAGGGCTATGTCCCCGACCAGATGGTCCGCGCGATCAGCACATTTCTCGACTTCTGTTATCTGGTTCGTCGTCCAGTAATCAGTGAATCCACGCTCGTGGCAATCGATCAGGCCATTGCCAAATTTCACCTCGAACGTTTCATCTTCTTGACAACAGATGTACGCAACCACATCTCTTTATCCCGTCAACATTCCATGATCCATTACCATGCGCTCATTGAGATGTTCGGAGTTCCCAATGGACTTTGTTCATCGATTACAGAATCATGCCACATCAAAGCTGTCAAAGAACCTTGGCGACGTTCTAATCGATATGAACCACTGGGCCAGATGTTAGTCACCAATCAGCGTCTCGATAAACTCAATGCTGCCCGCCAGGATTTCATCAAGAGAGGGATGCTTAACCAGCCCTTGCCCGGGATTGTGGAGAACGATGTGTCAGACAGTGACAGCGACGAAGATGAAACTGTGGATGACCCTGTTGAGCAGACAACTTATGATGTACAGCTGGCATGACAGCATGGTATAGTAACAGGTTTCTAACAAGTGATCATAAGCTAACTAATGTTATCTAGTGCGAGGACTCCCCCGTGATGCTACAGCTGTGGGCGATTATTTCGGATACACAGAGCTACTCCCCAGCATTTGGCGCTTCCTCTACAATCAACTAAATCCCGATGCTGATATCCCAGGTGATCAAGTTGCACTCAACGTTTGTCCAGTATTCTGGGGTGATCTGCGGGTCTATAAGTCAGCCGCCGCCATTTACTATGCACCAAGCGATCAGTCTGGCATAGGGGGAATGCACCGGGACATCATCCGTTGTATGCTATCGTGGCGCAGTGGACCAGCACGGCATGACTGTGTGTTCGTGGAGAATGGTGGTGGAGATGGAGAGGGTCTGTGGGGGCTTTTGGTGGCTCGTGTATTGCTCTTGTTCTCGTTATTTCACATGCGGAAGACGTATGCATGTGCCCTCGTGGAGTGGTTTTTGCCCATCGATGGTGAGCCTGACGAGTTAACAGGGATGTGGATCGTTGCCCCCGAGGAGGACAGACAGGGATGGCATGTGCGTGCAGTGATCTCGTTGGACACTGTTCTACGACCAGCTCATTTGATACCAGTCTATGGACATGAGCAATTGCCAGTAGGGTTTCACTTTGCGGACTCACTAGACACTTCCCGATGTTACTATGTCAATAAGTACATAGATCATCATTCCTATACTATAGAATTCTAACTATTACATGTGTTGGTGTCTGTGCAAAGTGGAGCCACTGTGAAACATTCCGGAAAGGAGTGAAAGTAGCCGAAAGCAGATGACAGCAGCTTGACATCTGTCGCAGGCACCACAGTCAGCAACAGTGAGCGTACATTTTGCTGATGATGTTGTCCCACAATCGCTCAACACCCCTGCATTATCCGTGGACACCTCGCATCAATGAATCATGCTCAACTTCAATTGGAGCGATCGAGGTAGCCGTCTACGTGAACTTCAATTCACCGCTACGCGCATCGCAGGACCACGCACGTAATCGAGCACATGCAAGCACTCCTATAACATCGCCAACTTCCAGATTCTTCCATAGCTGATGGTCGCGATCGAACAAGAGACCAGCCTGTTTGTTGTAATGCCCTTCGAGCGGAAGGAAGTGAGAAACCCAGGTGAGTGGGACGTTGTACCGTGTCTTGATATAGCTAGTAGCGTTAGCCTCTGTTCCTGGAACGTTTCGTAGAATGGCGATCTCAAACCAACTCCAGAGACCCTCAGAAGGATAATCGGCCCATCCCTGATTATGAGCATCCGTCTCGAGCTGAACGGACGCGTAGCCGTTGAGTTCCCTCAATGTAAGGGGCTGCGTCGCAAAGTAGAACCTCTTGACAACGTCGGGGCTACTAGCGCATGCATAGACGCTCTTGTTGGAAGCTACGGTGAAGATGGACTTTGGAGTTTGTCAGCTTCGGATACGATAGAGTTGTGCTGGGTAAACGAACCGGTCGGGGATCCCCAGGCTGTGATCCAGAACACGAACCCTGCGATTCCGAGCTAGCCTTCTTGCGTAGTTCCTTTTCTTCCTCCAGCTGCTTGCGTAATTCAGCGAGGGTCAGCTGGAATTTCTTCCGGTCTTCTTCGGCACGCGCGAGCCTCAGCTCTAGCGTTTTCCGTTCTTGATACATCTCAGCTCTCAAACGGAGCTCATTCGCCCTTGCAGCTTCGAGCATCTCTTCCTTCAACTCGGCCATTTCTCTCTCGTGTTTCTTCACCATCGCCTGCATCTCTGCGGTGAGAACCTTGCCGGCATCCGTATCTTCTATCTTCTTGCCGTCTTCGATATCCTTCTGGACCTGCCACGTCTTCGGGGGGAGGGGAATAAGCTCCGAGACGATCTGTCGCGCAGATTCGACGGTATCGGTATGACGACGCATCTGAGCGCCGGCTTGTAAAAGACGGTTGAAGGCACCACGCTTTAGGGCTTCCGAAAAGGTGACGCCCTCCTGTTCGCCAACGCGGCTCCAGAACGTGGTGACGATGCGAACGTTAGGAAGGTTGCTGTCTCCACAGAGGGACTGAAACATTCTAAGGTTCTTTCGGGAAAGCCCACCAACGCAGGGATCGGAGATGCGATGCATGTAAATGATCCCGTTTAGCTTTCGTCCTTCACTAAAGGGTACGAGCGATGAGAAATCCGTGATAGAAGCAAAATCGAGTCATTTACCCAGATTGTGGTATCAAGGACGCAATTTGATTCAGGACATCTAGGTCAGTGATGCCTTCCCTGGAATCGTCAAAGCCGGGGGTGTCGATGAGCATCACGGTACGACCAGTTGTCTGATCAGTGTACTGGGCTGTCTGGATCTCAGATGTTTCGGATTCGGGATCGTGTCCGATGCGAATCTTGGGATCGTTGGTAAGAAGTTTGATGAACTAGATCGTACAGTATGAATTCGACTGTCAGGTGAGCATATCGGATACTGACCGTTGACTTCCCTGATGTACGGGAAAGGGATGAGCGCAGGTAGCATACGCATAAAGGTGAAAGAAAACCAACCTGTGCCGGTTGCGCCCATAACCCTGTGAAATGATGTTAGCCCAAAATTCATCTCGTATACCGGGACTATGATAGCACATACGCAATCATTACAGCGGGGGTATCTGGAGGGGTATTCATCGCTGTCGAGAGGTGAAATGCTTGTTGATGCACAATAAATGACGAGAGCAGACGTAGATGCGTTGAGGTCAGCACACTGAAGAACAAGGAGGGTGAAGGGGCAAATCGTCGCCCATGGATCGCCCTTCTTTAAATGCGACAGTAGGCTGTGTCCGAAAAGCAACATTTTAGGGATTGATCAAGGGGACATAGAACTGCGTCCTGTGGCGTCAGTCGCATCAAGCGTGGAGTCAGCCCTTCCATTATTGATCGGGGACACGACGGGAAGAGCAGAGCAAGATCAGGCTCTGACTCCGCGTGTTGAACAAGTGACAATGTCACAGGGATTCAAATCGCCTGGACGACATTATTGCCGCGTCAGGTGTTTCAAGCTGGATACCGAATACATCGAAATTTGTTGCAGTTGCAGGGCCATGCCTCCAGGCTTCGTATTTAAAGCTATTGAATCCTATCACACAGTGTGATAGGGACTGGGGGACCATATGCACAACGTGTTCTAGGTTTGTGGGGCCACCCGCGGACGGCACATACTTATGCCGGTGCAAACCTAGTACCGGTAGTTCGCCGCCATTGTACACGTGTTGAGCAGGTTTGAATTTGAACCCTGAAGCAATGGAGTTCACGTTGCTTGTGGGCAGCTGGTCGTGTACAGACCCGGTGTGGCATGTGGCCAGTGATCCGAACCATGGAGGACAAGCAAACATCGTCAAACTTGCGTCACACCGTGGCTAGGGTAATATCGAAATCTGCCCTTGTCAATTGTGAATCACGCGTGGATACAGGATATTAGCGAAACCGTGCAAAGGAAATGCATCCTATGGACATCCATCGAACGATTCGGTGCAAGGTTCCTAGCCTCTCTATGAAAACGTTGCGTCAGGACCTCTGGGCTCTGCATGAAAGCGCCCATTATGGCGGCACACAGCGCACGTTGATTCAACGAGGAGCTATTTCATACGGAGAACCACCCTCGTTTTCAGTTAACTAACACTCTATCCCACAAATCCCCAGTTACTATCTCGTGCCGTCTCAGCGAACTCGCAAGAAGTCTTTCTGAAGCATGAACATGGCAGCAACCCAAGATAACTATACCGTGATGATCGCGTACGAATAGTTTCTATCTCTGAAGTGCTGTGAAGCTAACAGAAGGATACAGCGTCATGGGTGCGACTGGAACCGGTACGTTGTCTTCACCTGCGAATTTCAGATCTTATTTGACCCATCTCCATTGTTCAGGGAAGTCGACGGTGAGTGTCTCAGACTTACTAGTTTGTCATGCGAGGACTTATATTTCTGTGTAGTTCATCAACCTTCTTACTAAAGACAACAAGATCCAGATCGGCCACAGTCCTGAATCTGAGACCCTACATATCCAAGTAGCTCAGTACAACGATCGTAAGACTGGTCGTACCGTAGTGCTCATCGACACCCCCGGTTTCGACGATTCCCGAGAGGGTGTCACTGACACAGACACCCTGGAGAAGATAGTGGGCTTCCTGGAGCCGGCGAATACGTAAGCTGCTTCATCCAGCTCAAATTGATCGTCTCTTATTGTCAGATACCTAAAGCGAGGGGCGGAAGCTCAATGGCATCATCTATATGCACCGCATCTCCGATCCCAGAGTTGGCGGTCTTGCACGAAAGAACCTCAGAATGTTGCAGGCGCTTTGTGGCGACAGCAACTTGGACCATGTTTGTATCGTTACCACCAACTGGGGTCGCATCAGCGAGCAGGAAGGCACCGAACGACAAGATGCCCTAGAACGCGGCGTTTTTCGATCCGTTGTTGATGCCGGAGCCCGCGTATGCCGACATGAAGACACTATCGAGTCTGCGCAGCGGATCGTATCGGAATTGGTTCCCCTACAGTCGGTGACGATGCAGATCCAAGTTGAACTGCGCTCGGGAAAGACTCTTGCAGATACATCCGCCGGCGCTATTCTCACCGCCGAACTGCAAGAGCAACGGAAGAAACATGAACAGGAGCTATCGGATTTAAGGAGAGAAATGGAGGATGCCGCAGAGGTCAACGATGCCACTTTGAGAGCGGAATTAGAACAGGAGCATAAGGAACTCATGTTGAAGATGGCGCGTGCTGAGGAAGATCGGGACAGATTGAAGAGGACGCTTGAACTTGCGCCTGCGAACCCGGCAATCGAGCAGAGCCAATACCAAGGGGGCTCGGAGCCGTTTGGATTACCCTTGATGGCTTTCCTCGAACCTCTTGGTGCCGTTGTGGGAGGTTTAGTAGTGTGTCTCGTGGTTCTCAACCTGAACAGGGCGCTTTTTGGTCGATGAAGGCGAGGGCGGACAGTGATCCACCACCAGTCGATCGACGCACTAGTTAGATTTCTCTCTTCTAGCCTTTTTTATTTTCTCTTCCAGCTTCATAGAGTATTTACAATGTCTTTTCTCTGCCTTCATATGCATGATTCAAGCTTATCGGTGTTATTGAGGTACGAAAGTCTGAAGGGGTTACCTTCCACGGGATATCTCCCATGTATTCATTATTGCAAGAAGCCGAACGCATTCATGAATAGAAAATCCGTACTGTGTATGACGAAAAATCTGTGATCCTTCAATCCAACGAATTGAACATCTATGCTGTACGCTATCTCTATACATTGCGATACTCAAAAGCAGGTGCACCAGGTTCAGACGTCTCAATGATCGACGGCATGATCGACGGCTCATCCACCTGCAGAGCTTCATCCACCTAGAACACCTCCGCATCCAACAAACCCAATGATCGTTTCAGGTATGGCAAGAACTCAGTCAAGACTTGAGAACAAGACTTCGGTTGAAAGCTGTCTTGGCGCCCAAGTCCTGCATCCGTTTCTGGTGCACCGATTCTCGTCAGATATCCCAGCATCCTCAACACTCGTGATAACACATTACCTTGAACGCCTGCACGAACGACATCGCGCGCTGATTCCCTCACGGAGAGTCAACGAGTTACTCTTGCTCTTCGACATCTTCTGTCCGTTGATCATCAAGTGTCCGTTTATGCGCGAATACCCAATGGCCACTTGTCCTCGGGGAAGATAGCAACGTGATTGTAGAGCAAGAACGTCAGGTTGTTCTGGATCAAGTTTTTCCCGGAAGAACGCATGTCAAACAGATAGAAGTTGTTGAATTCATGCTTCATCGCGTCGGCTTTCTCTTTGGGGAACGATTCGAGGTTAGGTCAAGGTGCGTTGCAGAGATGCAGTCCCAGACTTCGTCCGTCATTTGTTCGGTTGTGACTTCCAGAGGACCGACAGTGTGTCCAGTGATGTCGCCACCTGGATGGGTTGGGGTGAATCGAGTTGAATTGAAGGATGTATGGGGACGTACCTTGGAGCAGATGGGCAACGGTGTAGTAGTAAGCCATGTAGATCGTGGAGTCACTCAAACTCTCGACCATGAACTAGGGATCCCGTGGCATCTTGGAACCCAAGCCGTACGTATGAGCGCACACCCACTGGTTCAGCCAGGCTAACGTCCATTCGAATAGATTCCGCGTCTCCGCCGTCCAGGTGTCTCTGATAAACGGCAAAGGTAACGACGATGGGCATGAAATACACCAAATATCAAACATGACACGTACCTCTCAGCCTGCGACCTCCAAACTGACCGACCGTAGTCTGTATACCACTGGCCCATCAGCGCAATAAGGAACTCGTCTGCGCACCGGGACACGACCCCGCTATTAGCCACATTTGAGCGACCAAAGGGAAGTAACGCAGGTAATGTTAAGACCACTTGGAGGTACAGTTTTCATCCTGCAGAGACTGAGCTCCGAGACGTGCTGCCGAGAAGGAAATCGAGTCTTACTGCCATATATATTTTCCACCTCGGTTCCGAATGTCAAAATATAATCCCAAACTATGAAGGCAAGCGAGGCAACGCTAAGCCATCCTGTTGTTAGCGCATACATCGACTCTGTGACATCAAAACATACCCATGTGATATCGAACACGATGCAAAGCTTTGATATACGCCAAGGAGAATGTTGGAGGGCTAATGCCTGATGTCATCCGTCTGTTCACGAGCCCTGGCGGGCTCAAGGAGGGTGGGGGGCTCATCCTAGTACATTATAAGTGTTAGTGTCCTGTCCCATTGATGGTTCTGGGTGGTTGCCCATCGCGATTTGCAGGACCGTCGCGTCTTTGTTGATCAACAGGGTCCTGGGAAAAGAAGCTAATATCTAAAACATTAGTTATGTCTTGAGCACTATACTAGCTCTGGTTCGCTTGAGGTTCAGGCTGGTTCAGGGTACGGAAAGGGAGCCTCAGGCTCATGGATGCACATGAACGTCGAGAACCTCACATGAGCCTGCCGCCAAAAGTGGCACTTAGTATCCCTCTGTCTATAAGAAAGGTCCAATTAGATTCACATTTGATGCCGAAGTGCCGTACGCGCGTGAGTCTGTTTCGCCTGTCCCTAGAATGTCCCTAGAATTACCCCAGGGAACGAATAACCGGGAGGCTGGCGGAGTATCCATCGTTAGTATTTTTTTTTGAGAGGCACAACGGCCACTGGCACTGGCAACCGCCTAAGCTGGTCCCAGAGGCACGGCACAAGGCGCGGGGCCATAGACCCTACAAAACCAAATGTATGATAGGATGGGAGGAGCCTTTGACATTAAGGACTCACGGAGTACTGTGGGACTCGCCATCTTGGCAGGAGCCACTACCCACTAAAAAACCCCAAGCGGTTTCTGCGGGGTTCGAGAACCCGCGACTCTCCCACCGGGCGAGCTGGCACCAGCAGGCGTGCAGAAGTCACACCCAACTGACCCAGGGGTGGTGGCCATCGTTAGTATTACATATACAGTAGCTGCGTGCAAAAGTCTGTCATTGACTCGCAGTTGCCCACACTGGCAACTTGAAGGCCACTCGGTTGAACTGCAGTCCTTAAATCTCACCACACTTCACGCCTCCCACCGGCTCTTTGCATGGGCAACGTATGTCCGCACCATCCTTTCAAGCGCAATGGGGTCCAGGAGCTATAGGTAAGACTTCATCACCATTGTATTCCATGGGCGTCTCTCACCTGCGCGCTTCGTACCACTGGTATCACCAGGGCTCATCATCTCTATTGCGTGTGTATATTTCATGCACTTCATGGTCGCGGGATACCATGTTCAACTGACTCATCCCTTCAAGTTTGTATGGTGTTGGTGTTGGCCAGTTCGTATTTTATATCCGAGCCTTTCCTAAAGATACTCGGCTAATCCAGATTCTGGTGCGTGATATCGAGTCAAGCTATGCTTCATCTTAACTATCATGAAACAAGTCTTCTCCGTATTGTCTGTGGTTCCTCTATTACCAGTGAGCTACTACGTGTCGCTAACATTTGGCTGACAGAGTTTTCTGGACAACTTTCACATGTCTTCATCGTTCGTATTCTACTGGAGGTTATATTTGATCTGCCGCAGAAATGCGTCCTACGAGTGTACGATGAAAATGCCCGTGTAAGTCAAATGCTCCAGTCACATTGCTGCAATCTTAGTTTCGAGTTCCAGGGAGCTGATTGTAAGACCATATTTCCTTCAAATCGTGGCACATATTCATACTCATCGATTCCGATGAAAGATTATACTTTTCCTCGTTGTAAGTGTTCACGATCGTACAGCATCAGATATATTTACGAATACCTTTCCAGTACTTCGTTACATTTATTGTCCAGAGGTATATCGGTCGCTCCTGATGAGGCACAGCGGTTCTCTAACGAGTTGGTCCTCAGCTTTTACGGACACAGAGTCTGGATCAGTGAGTCATCGCTCCACATCCTTCCGTAACGGCGACTGACACTAGCCCTTGGGGTTAAGTTAGTGGTCGGAACATATATATTACTTCAATGGTGGTACGTTCCTCCACTGGGATATCTCGAACTTTGACCCACGCCACTGGACTAAGCTCGTAAGCATACTTCTACAGTTTGGTAAGTGTATTCGGAACGCACCACCAGGCTTTCTACTGATCTGTATTAGTATTCGGGATAAGTTAGTCGCGTTCTTTGCGTTTGCTTCTCGGTTCAAATTTGAACTAGATCATCCTTCTCCCATAGTCTTCGTTGTCTTAGTGTAGGTCCCCTAGCCGTTTCTCCTTGATGCACTGTGCTCACGTTGATAGTGCAAAGACACCGACTTATCAGACAATATTCGACACACAGGTAAGCCCCTGTGATCCGCTTCCCCACGGTTCTATTCATGAATCAGCCTCATAGTACTCGGCCTTGTCAGCAGTGGCCAGTGCCATCTGCGACTGTCTGATTATCGCTTCAATATTTTACTATCTCCGTCCGTCTAGAACGGGCGCCATTCGGTAGGATGAGCATTTACTAAATTCGCGTCATCTGAACTCTTGTGTTAGGAGAGGAAGTTCCATCAAGCAAATCAGTGACACTTTCATTCAGATGGGGGTACTATCAGCGTGAGTTCTAGGTTCACACTACACGCGTTTCGTTGGCTCATGAAGCTTTTTAGAATGAATGCCGTACTAATAGTCGTTTTTGTGGGTATTTTCTCTAGGTTATATTACTTTCTGGGCTATTACTTAAGATTTTGTGCAGTATTTCATACAGGGTGTGGCCTTCGTTTCTTTGACGGCCGCTCCAGGTGTCATTCTAACCAAAAGTGGGTTATTGACATTTACTCGCCTTCCCTGCCCGAGCGCTCATCGTCGCCCGTAATCTCAGCATATGTTAATTCTATGCTCGCCGTGTAAGCTTTTTTTTTTCATCGTGCCTCGTGCCTTGTTATTTAGTCATGTTGCTGACTTCTCTTAAGATTGAATGCTAGGAAGCTCATACGGGATTCTGATCGTCAACGATTCCGCCCAAGTGCAGTTGAAATGCCGACAATACCCACAATACGTTGACCAAATCTTTACTTGATAAATGGCCCGTCAATGATGTAGATCATATTGGTACAACATATTATCAGATTATGTCTTGGATACTCTCTTGGGTTGTAACCCCTGATCCCATTGCTCTCCCACCTTCCCTCAACCCACGGAAACTCTAGGGCGCTGCTTCCACGGGATATCTCTCTTATAGTCGTTCCTTCAATATCTTGGAGGGGAGCGTCGACCATGCAGGCAGTTATGAGCAGAAAATCCGTACCGTGGACGAAGAAAAATCTGTGATCCCTTCGAAACAAACTCAACATTTATTCTGTACCCTAGCCCTATACATTGCAATACTCAAAAGTAGGTGCACCAGGTTCAGACGTCTGAATCATAATGCCAGTGATTGATGGCGTGGACCCTGGCTCATCCCTCTACAGAACTCCCTCCATCGAGAAGACCTCCGCATCCACCAAACCCAATGATTGTTCCAGGTACGGTAAGAGCCCAATTCTCGTCAGACACCCCAGCATCCTCAATACGCGCGATACTACATTACCTTGAACGCCTGCACGAACGACATCGCGCGCTTATCCTTGATCAACTTCTTCTCCGTCAAGATCACTCTCACCTTCACATCAGCCACCTTATCCTCCGTCTCCGAATACGACTCCTTCACCGCCTACACGCAAATCTCTTGCCGCTCTGGGAACCTTGTCGCCACATAAACCCGCACGCTCTTGGTTGATTTGGAATCAAAGGAGAACCAATCCGGTTCACCCTTCTTCCCCATCCGTATTTTCTTCAACAGGCACGTCTCAGCATCACATATCGTATTGAGCGTGCTACGCATGTTGGCCCCTGCTTCAATCAATATGTGGTCAGCGGTACGACCTGGTTCCAGCCAGCGTGCCAATTGGATGAACTGAGGTTCTTTTTAGGAACTCCAACCAGATGTGTTCGGCCAAGAGAAGTGCGGATGGGGTCATCAGGAGAGCGGAGGTTCGGAATCAGTCTTTGACGAGGTCGAGAAGCCGTCCTTGAGCGCGTCCTTGAAAGTAGTACTGAAAGGAAGGACGGGGCGGAGTGGAAATGCAGAAGGAATGAGTGCACGTACGCATCATAGTACTCGACGGTTTCTTCCTCAAACAGACCGCTTCTTAACTTGGACTCCTCTTTCTATATATCTTGCGTAAAAGTCTAGATGCACACCTCATACCAGTTCATCGAGGTGTGCAGACGCAAAATGTTGGCATTCGCAGTTTTCTCGTCGAAATTGGCGTCCTCGACACTATCCCCGGCATCAGCCAACGTCAGCCTCATCGCATCTGCCCCAGACTTCTCGATACCCTCACGGAGAGTCAACGAGTTACCCTTGCTCTTCGACATCTTCCGTCCGTTGATCATCAAGTGTCCATTCGTGCGTATGCCTAATGGCCACTTGTCCTCGGGGCAGATAGCGACGTGGTTGCAGCTGGACCAAATGTTTTCCGGAAGAACGCATGTCAAACGGGTAGAAGTAGTTGAACTCGTGCTTCATTGCGTCGGTTTTCTCTTTGGGGAACGGTTCGGGGTTAGGCTAGGGTGCATTGCAGAAGATGTAGTCCCAGACTCCGTCGGTCATTTGTTCGGTTGTGATGCCCAGAGGACCAATAGTGTCCAGTGATGTCGCCACCTGGTGAGATGAGTTGGATTGGGGGGCCGTACCTTGGTCCATGGCATTTCAGGCACATGCCCGCTGATTCAGCCGAGGCGGAATCCCGGATTATGAGTTGTACGAGTCAGATTAGAAAGCGGAGGCTGGGATCTGAGACCTGAGATTCCAATGGGTCGAGGACATTGAGCGAAAAAAATTTTACGGGGTCTGGAACAGGCCAGGACTTTCACATTCGACATGAGTCTTGTTCCATGAAATAACTAGAATTGTGGGTTTGTGTTGACCTATGCACTCCGTTATTGTCAGCATAAATCGGACAAGTCCGTCGTGAACCACGCACGACAGTCTCAGAGCCTACTAGTAGCACGGGTCGTATCGTTGGTGTTTGAGGAACATAGAATTCAAGACCGACAGCCGACTCCACACGCGTCTGGTCACGTACATATGTCAGCAGCAATGATCGGAGATTCGGAGTACTGACTGTTGCCTTCCACTCCACCTCCCTCCAAACGAACGCTTAGTTGGGACTGTGTACTAGTAATCGAACCATCTCCGCTAGCAATATGATCCGGTGCTTTCCTCCAGCGTTAGCGTCTGGGGTTCTACCATTTTTTCTCCGAAAGAATCTTAATGAAGGCTAATCATCACAAGCTAATCCTCGCCCACAATCATGTACTAGTAACCTCGGGCTCAAGCGCTCATCGTTAGACCGCCTATCCCCGGCCGAGGGTTCGAGTCGGGTATCGCTAGTTCCTCCGCAAAAGTAAGCTACCGTCGCGCTCCTTTGGATCGCTTTGCAATTCATCAACCCATATGTAAACTGGCATACTTAGGTGAACTCCATACTCGGTATGGACGTGGGTCGCCTAAACGATATTGTATTCACTGGAACTGATAAATTCTTTGACAGTTCATAATAAAAATGCTCGAGAAATGGAGAACGCTCATGGTACTTATCCCTGTCAGTAAAAAGGGTCCAACCAGACCCATATTGACACAGACATGCTGTAAGTACCTGTTTCGCCTGTTCCTAGGATTACCCCATGACATTGTCATGATTATGCTGGGCTGGTTAAGGCAAGCGAACGAATTTCATGGAGGCTGGCAGAGTATCCACCATTCCATATAGCCGTGTGCGCAAGCCTCTCATTGACTCGGAGTTGCACTACACCAGCAAGACCACTCCGAGAAATTCTTGAATCTCATCGTTCTTCATGCCTCACGCCGGTCCTTTGCATGGGCAAGATACGTCCGCACCATCCTTTCAAGTGTTATGGGGTCCAAGCGCGATAGGTACGACTTCAATTTGTCAATCTATTCCGTGGTCGCCTCTCACCTGAACGCCCCGTTTATTTTGATCTCAGGCTTCATTGTCTCAATTGCGTGTGTATTTTTCACGCACTTCACGGTCACGAAATACCATGGCAAGCTAACACATCTCTTCAAGTTTGTATGGAGTTGGTATCGGGCAGTTCGTATTTTATATCCGAGCCTTTCCTAAAGATACTTGGCTAATCCGGATTCTGGTGCGTGATCGATTGATTCAAGCCCATGCTTCTTAACTCTCATGGGGCAGGTCTTCTCTGTATTGTCCGTGCTTCCCCTATTACCGGCGAGCCACTGCATGTCATTAACATTTGTGTGACATAGTTTTTTGGACCACTTCCACATGTTTTCCGTGTTCGCATTCTATTGGAGGTTACTTTTGACCTGCCGCAGAAATCTGGCTGACGAGTGTACAATACAAATGCCCGTGTAAGTCAAACGTCAGGTCACATTGCTGCCATCTTAATTTCGAATTTCAGGGAGCTGACTGTAAGACTGTCTTCCCTTCAAATCGTGGTGCATATACGACTCATCGATTCCGATGAAAGATTATAATTTTCCTCGTTGTAAGTGTTCACGATCGTATCAGATGCAATTACATATCCCCCTCCAGTTCTTCGTTACATGGATTGTCCAAAGGTATATCAATCGCGCCTGATGAGGCACAGGGGTTCTTTAACGAGTCGGTCCTTAGCTTTTATGCACACAGAATTTGGATTGGTGAATCATTGCTCCACATCCATCCGTAATGGGACTGACTTTGGGATCAAGTTAGTGGTCGGAACAAATATATTACTTCAATGGTGGTATGTTCCTCCATTGGGATATCTCGAACATTGACCGACGTCATTGGCATAAGCTCGCATGTGCACTTCTACAGCTTGGTAAGTGTGTTCGGAGTGCAGCATCAGGCCTACTGCTAATCTGGATTAGTATTTGGGATAAGTCAGTCGTGCTCTTCGCATTTGCTTCCCGGTTTGCTGAGATTGATAATCCTTTTTCTATAGTTTACGTCGTCTTAGTGTAAGCCCCTAACCATTTCCCATTGATGCATTGTACTCACGTTGATAGTGCAAAAACGCCAACTTACCAGACTATATTCGACACACAAGTAAGTTTCTGTGCCTGCTTCCCCACGATTCCATTCATGAATCCTGGTGATAGTTCTCGCCCATTTCAGCAGTGACCAGTGCCATCTGCGATAGTTTAATTACCGGTTCAATATTTTACTATCTTCGCCCGTCTAGAACGGGCGCCATTCGGTAGGAAGAGCATTCCCCAAATTTGCGTCGTCTGAACTTCCAGGTTAGGAGAGGAAGTTCCATCAAGCAAATCAGTGACACTTTCATTCAGATGGGGGTACTATCAGCGTGAGTTCTGGATTCACACCACATGCGTTGCGTTGGCCGATGAAGCTTTTTAGCGTGCTCGCACTGCTAATAGTCATCCTTGTGAGTATATCTTTCGAGTTATATTACTTAAGGCGCTATTACTCGAGATTGTGTGCAGTATTTCATACAGAGTGGGGCCTTCATGTATTTGACGGCCGCTCCAGGTGCCATCCTGAGCAAGAGTGAGTGATCGACATTCCCTCATCTTTCGTGCCAGAGTGCTCATTGTCGCCTATGACCTTAGTGTACGTTAATTCTATGCTCGCCGTGTAAGTGTTTCTTTTTTCATCGTGTCTCATGCCTTGTTATTGAGCAGTGTTGCTCACTTCTATTAAGATTAAATGCTAGGAAGCCCATACGGGATTCTGGTCGTCAACGATTCCGCCCAAGTGCAGTCGAAATGCCGACGATACCTACGATACGTTGATTGAATAAAAACTCGACGAGTGGCCAGACCGTAATAGAGATACATTTGTACAATAAGTATAGCTATCAGATGATATCTTGGCAAGAGCGAGCATCTTGACAGCACTATCGATGATACGGTAACGGGCCTATGACAGACATATCCGATACCAGGGTCAGCTCCAAGTTCACCCTATATGGGCCTTTCACTTTGGGTATCGTGCTTGATGACCTTGGAAATCGCTGTTGAGGCAAGACGAATCATACGCTGGGAACTGGCAGGGACGAATAGAGGCTACGGTACACTGTCAATGATATCAGTGCCGGTCACCCTACCTCAACCCCCCTTTGCCATTCTCCTTAGCTCGCAGTACACTGTATCGGCAAGAAGTGTCATTGAGTTCCTCCGAGCCTCATCCGAGGGAACCCCGCTGCAGTGTTAGTACCGCTTCCCGCTTTTCGGTGGAACCTATGATCAAAGTTAATCGAACTCCAATGAGTCAAACTCAGCCCGAGTACAAGATCCGACGACCGGCAGGGTTGATTCGCATTGCACATAGTCTATGTACTAGGCAGATCAGGACGGATGCTCGAGATAAGCTTGCAAGTCGTCATAGTGACCTCCAGAGCTACATGAGCTGAATGACGGGGGTAACAAACTGCTCGACATGCCTCTTTCGAAATAATAGCCATCTCCTCGTCCGTTGGCACGAGAGAGAGAAAACAAGTCCCCAACGTCGATAGTGTAGTCATGGGTACCTGGCTGTCTGGAACGTTGAAAGTTTTCCGTACGAGCTCCACGGAATAGCCTGGCCTGAAGCCGAGGTCAGCCAGATCATGTGAGTGATGTTTTCACGCTGGTATAGTGCAATGCGAAGGTACCAGCGTCGATCGGAAGCGATTACCAACTTGCAAGAACGCATGCAGGGAGACCATTGAATCCGTGAAATTGTCGAATGCAAGACCTATTATACACATCAAGGTAATAAATCAGTACTTCGCATCACAGAGTGATGTGACTCGTAAGAACGATGTTCTCCTCTTCTATAGAATTTCGTCTTGCGAATTGTTCCATGCTCAATATCAAGCGAGTTCCCTATTTGATACGGTCAACACCCACCAGACTTCATCGGACAAAGTTACTCACCGTTGCTGAATAAAGCGATATTAACCAACTTCAAAAGAACGTTACATCAGGCTAGAATCAATGGTACATCTGACACCTACAAAACAGAACCAATAGATTGTCGATCGTCGATTGCCTGAATGATTAACGGTACAAGACCCATAACTTATCATACGTTTAGCAACTCCAACAACAGGCTCGAACCGAGACGCGAACTTACGAAGCACAGCGATGTAAGTACTTGTCGCATCTCGAACGACAACAGATACCAGCGGTGTTCTCCCCCACCCATTTCGAGTACCAGCGACATGCTTGAAAATTGCCATAGAGACCAGTATCGTTTGGGAAATAAGGAAAACCGTTCTGATAACTATTGTCAGTGGGTTTCTGAAAGTGCGTACAAGGCGTTAACTCACGCAGAGAAAGCCGCTACAGCCCCACCATTAGGAAGAGGTAGCGCACAGCTCTCGAAGTACGCCATCCCATTAAATAGGGCCATAGTGGACCCTTTGCTAGCCAACCCCGGAACAATCAAGCTACCGAGGAGGATGCCTACTCTCCGGCTGCGATTAAACAGAGCAAAAACTGGTCAAAAGTATGAGAATCCGAGTCCCTGGGCACGATGGAGAGCCCACCTCTCGCAGCCAAGATGATCTCGACTATAGCCATCATGACTAGCAAAGAACACGAAATATACAGATACCACAGTCGACACAAGTGGTCGGGTAGGTCACCCGATGACACACTCGGAAAGATTGCTTGGTGAAATCTATGAAGATGTGCTCTTGTCGTGTGTATGGAGAAAAGTTACACTCTCACCGACATTTGAGTGATGAGGGGGAAATAGCGCAAATGCACATAGAACCATTTAGACCAGCAGCTTCTCATTCTGTGGACATTGAGCTCCGTGGAACTTGCGGTAGGATATGTGCACTTACCGCCATATAATTTCAACCTCATCTCCCAGTGTCAAGATAAAATCCCAGGATAGGAGTGCTTGAGATGCCACTTGAAGCCATTCCATTAGTGTACAGATTGTGACTCCTCAGGTTATTCAGACATACCCATGTGATATCGAACACCGCGCAGGGCCTTGAGGTACGTCAGGGAGAACGGTGGGATGGTGGTCATGATGGTAGGGGAGATCCCAGACACCACTTACCCAACTTGAACCCGACCTGCTAAACTATAAGTGCATAAGGCTACATCTCGGCTGTTAAACACTGGAAAAGTGTCGGCCATACCATATTGCCATATGAGGCCTGGCCAACTGTGACGTGAGAAATCAGGAACAATTGGCTCACCTCCCCGCTCCGGCACACAAAGTTCAGAGATCGGTAAAACGCGATGCACAGCCCCTCTCCAGGCACCCAAGATTGTTCTTGATGGCGGTTTAAGCAACAGCAGTCGGTTCAGATTCACAATCGGTGAATTACAATCTAGATTTTCGTCGCACAAAGTAACTACCCGTACAAACAAAAGGTAAATTTCGGGCAACTGGCATACTTACTTAGTACTGCATAATCAATGCCCTCCTTAGCGCCGTGCTCCTGGGACACGGCGGGCGCTCAAAAAGACATCCTCCCACTTGATGATGACCGTGGTTTGTATGAATAGGTCATGAGTGTGGCGTATAACAATCTGATGCACATGGTGAAAGATTTGGGAGAGATCACTGACCACAGGCGGAGATGGTTCACAAGGCAAGCTTTGTGCTCGAGCCACAAGCTGGACCACCTCAGACTGTCAGACGTTTGGTCAACGACGAGATGAATCTTCGAGTCACAGTGATGGCATACATAGTTGAAAGAGACAAAGGTGCCAATCATGCCCGGGAACATATTTCGTTCGAACTGGCAGTCCTCTTTGTCTGGAGCGAGAAAATCAAGTCAGCTGAATCGGAAACGTGACATTTGGGTGCTACCTATGTTCGCAGCCCCGTTACTCCACATAATAAGCGTTGGGGACGAATGGGACTCACTCACAAGCTGGAGGTTCAAGGATGCTAGGAGAGAATTCGCGTAGCTGTGACTATTTGTAGATTAACTCGCACCTTTAGTGTTGCATAAATTATCATTAAAAACACTCACAAGCGATTGAGAAAGACTCTCGAACCCAAAATGAAGTTCGAAGATTGAGGTCTAGAAGTGCAGCTACAGCTATGGAGAGACCTGTTTTTTGGCCGATTTCCAACATGAGTCCGCAAGACTCGTCAACCTACAGACCAAAATAGTTGCATCTGGCATGCCAAGTCAGGCAATGAAGTTGATCCTGAGGCTATTTAGACATATTACAACGAGGCTAGTCACCCGAAGAGAGATGAGACCCGGATTGTAACTGCAGCCTGCTCCGTACTTCGTTTTCGACTTGAATGTTATAATTGGAGACATCTACTCAGTGATTTGAGAATGTAATGATTGAGAAACTCGTTCGCGTGCAAACAGCCGCCTCCGAGTCACAGTGGCCAGCGCTGCCATCGCCCAACACAGCAAACTCAACATGAACGCAGACACACTTCCTCCAGATCTAGACCAACAATTCGAGTGGCAACCTCCATCCTTGTATGTTACTAGCACACCACCAAGTTTACTATCGCAATCAACCCTTGAGCAAGCCCCCGAACTGTCAAATAACTTTCCTCGAACTGCGAAATGGTGCGACTTCCCTCTGTAGCCATCTGTTGACATCTGGGATACTTGCTGACACGGATCAAGGTGTGGAGATGGGTCCAGCCTGATGGTTCAGTGCGAGGATAGGTCTTTTCGAGTGTTTGAAACGTGTGTATCCTTTCTTCGCCGATTTGCATTCATCCATGATGGCAGAATATTTACGCATGGCAGATGCTCCGATGAAAGATGTATGTTCTCATGGTCTCCCAGAAGACTTTCGCGCCTCATGATTCACCGCAGCCACTTGCGCGTACGTTGTACGCTCTAAGACTCTCCGTCAACCTTCCCCAATCGTCGACTTTGCCTGGTATCCGCGTGCTTCTCGACACAATTTGCCATCCTATTGCTTCGTGGCATCCGTAAGGGACTGTCCAGTGAAGTTAGTCGATGCGAGAGACGGAAGGGTATGCAGCAACCTCTGCTGCTCTGCACAACACTGCTAATTTCGATTCCAACTCGTCAGCTTCGAGCGTCATATCCCATCGTCGATCACCGCGAACGACAGATAGCCTCACACAGTCTCGCCTTTAATCTTACTGCTACAAAGTATGTTAGTATTCTTGGTTAGATCTCAGCAGTGACTGTATCCTTCAGGCTGTATTGCGGCTTTGAAGATGCGATCGAGATTTTCGATGTACAGAAACCAGGCGAAGGTGATCGACTGCCGACAACACCATCGAAGAAAAGTAAAGATGGACTAAAGGGTGAGCGGCCTATTCTCGAACCAAGAAGTCCATTTGATACTGGCTCTGTCCTATCCGTAGGGATAATCTCCTCCATCGCATTCTCGTACTCCCCAGATTATTATGCAGCAGGGAGTTTTACTCCAGCATCGCTTAGATCCGACAATATCGCATTGTTTAATGAACTAGCCTCCGAGCCCGTACTCACAGTAGGGGGTGTGGCTGGTGTGGAGAAGGGAGGGGTAACACAGGTCAGTAGATAAGTCTGCTTCACTGAATTACAGCTACCATCTTGTCCGCCGACCTCTCGATACTATGATTCTGACGTACGGCATGTTCACAGCTGACGTTCAATCCCACCCGACCCCACATGTTGTATGCCTCTTTTAGGAGGAGCGAAAGACTATGGGGCTGGGACCTTCGAGGGACTTCATCTATCCCATTATGCTGCTTCTCGCGAGAGGAGACACCGGGCGAACCTATTCAAACTAACTTCACGAACCAGAGGACAAGATTCGACATTCACAGTTCAGGAAAATGGCTAGCTTCAGGAAACCAGGGATGTAGCATCACTTTGCACGACCTTCTCATGCCAATGCGAACTTCATTTTCTTTCTCAGATGGGTGACATCGCAATGTATGATCTTGCGATAACTGGTGAGAGCGACGAGCAGAACGAAATGGGCGTTGAACGAGAGATAAAACAGTCGGGGCCTACTTTAGTGTACAAGGCCCACGGAGGTACGTTGAAGAACCCTCTCAATATCCTTTGCCATGCTGATCATTCTGACGCTATAATACTACCCCCTCTATATCCGCTCATCCTTTCACTACGTTGGACCTCGCCTACAGATGCCATCGGAGGGGTAGCATTCCATCCACTGGAGGCAGTCCTACTGTCTATCTCGGGTTCGAGACATTTCGACGATAGTGAAACCAGTGACTCCGATGAGTCGAATTCTGAGTCCAACGATGACTCGGAGGAAGAGAATGGATACGATGGTGATGACCAAAGTTTCGTGGTGCAGAGGATGAAGAGGCGACCTCAGCCCTCCGTACGCGACGCGTCGCTCAAACTGTGGACTTTCAATACAGGTGGAGGAATGTAACGGATTTGAAATGCGGCAGATTAAAATAAGGTGTGGTATTACGGGCCTTAATGCAACTTACCCCCCGGATGGGCTGGCTACGCAGTGGAGTTCCAAGCCTCCAATCCGGGGGAGCGCCAAAGCTTGAGGATGTACTGAGTGTGTATGGCGAAAAGTATGTGCTGTTCTCTCCTTTGAAACGAGCGAGTTATCCACACAAACTGGTGTTCAGATGATCGACCTGCGTTGCAGTGCGTTCGACCGTTCCTTGGACAAGAGACTAGAAACAGTCCCCCTGAGAGACGTCACAGTCTCAGACATCATGACATGATCACACCACTTACGATCACAAGCACTTATGTATACCCTGTTCTCCCATAGGAAGCCTCTTTGCTCCGCCTAAGCCTGACCAGTTATGACGATCTCGCGTAGTAAGTGTAAATTCTGTAATTTAGCATTACAGTCGAAGCTGTAATAACTCATATGGGGTGTAACCCATACGCTGTGATAACACATAGGATTTCGGGTTTCCCGAGTTGGTTTGGCGGGCAAAACCCATAACCAATAACCCATATGATTTTCGAGGGTCCATAACCCATATCTTGACTCGGATATCTCCGGATCCATACTCCATTTGGAAATTTAGGTACATAATCCATATTTTTTCTCCGTCCAGCAACTGTGACCCTAGACGATCTGCAGGCCACTGGGGTCCTTCAACACTCAAATAGGATGGACCTCACGGAGCTTCTCAACCCCGCAGCCGAAACGCACAACGTCTTCGATGCAACTGACGCGGACATCTGTCGGGCCGTGATGGGAAGCAAACAGGGCAGAGAGTGGCGAGGTGGAGGGCGATTCATCGGAGCCCGACGAGCCTGTTGAGCCACGTCCCACACGAAACCCAAGTAGTGCTAGTACAGCTTTGTAGAGTTTGCTCTAGCTTCATTTTCGACATAGATTCTATTTCTACTTGATCTATATAGAGAATTCACATACCCTAGTCGACCTTTACCTTAACCCATACGCTGTGATAACCCATACTCCCGGGCCTTTCCCGAGGGGTATGGGTTATTACAGCTTCGACTGTAACACATGGCTGCTTCTGAAAACATTACCCCTTGGTGATGTCACTATTCGCCGGCACTGTGCCTGTCCAGGGAAGCCAGGGAATATGATGAGGTAATAAAAAAGCGGATGACTCACTGGCTGGGTGATGCATCAGTTGCTAGTGTGAGTGCATCGACGAGGATTATCGCTGTGTTGCATCACTTGCCTTCGAGGATTGTCGTTAATGATGCATCACCTTGCCAGGGAGTGGTGTGCAACCGAGGTACTCATTTGCGAAGCCCAACGTTTGCAGCAGTTCTACCACTCTGGGATCTCCATCCGAACCATTCCAACACGACATCCTTTGCAAAAATAGTGCAAAAATCTCTCCAAAACCAAGCATGACACCGTTGATAAACGGACGGAGAAGGTTAATCACGATGGGGGTTGTAGCCCGATTGGGTTGTTGAAGTCGTATATGACAAAGTGTGCTCAGGATAGTGCGCGGGATGCTGTGCAGATATTCGGCGGGAGGGGTATCACGAAGAGTGGGATGGGACAGTTCATAGGACAGGTGACAGTCCTTTCCGACTGTGCTCGTCGACTGCTCGTCGGTGTTGGCTTGGTGACGTTTCGTACAGCGTTATAGAGGAATGCCGTTTGATTCGATTCTTGGAGGGGGTGAGTTGACTTTCGTGATTGTTCTTTGGGCGTTTTCTGAGTCTTTCTGTTAATAGCGGAGGATGTGTTAGGCGATTTGGGTGTTAGACGGGCGATGAAGGACATGCCCAAGAATGTCCGATTGTAAGCTACGGAAGACATGAGGCGGCAGAGGTCCTTGTGTGCCGTTCTAGCGTTTCTTCTAGCTGGTTCGTGCGTTCTCTCTCAGATTTTCTTCCGTGTAACGAGTGTTCAATAGAGGGATTCAGATTATCTTGTAATGACATCGACTCGGATAGACGCACATACTCAAGAATGTCCCCATGACGGCTTTCGTGAATAGATTGGCTGCCGTAGCAGGGCATACTTCTATTCTCCATTTGCTATATTCGCGTGCGGATACTCTCCTAGAAAGAGTGTGTGGGGGTCCGGAGTACCACTCGTTGTGGGTTGAATTTGCCGTCCATGGTCCTCCATCCAGCGTCCAGGCTATCCACTGCGAGCGTTGTCGACTTGTGCTGGTGATGATCTTCGACTAGTAAGTATCCATCTTCCAACCTGATTCCTAAAACTACTGCTAGCAGCTAGTGCGATCAGTCCACGGGATTCAAATGTGCGGGAATAATCAGCTTCCATTGTCGACACATGAACACAGCAACCAGGCTTAGCTAGGCAATCCTGTGGAGGGATGCTTCGTGGCATGTCCTGTGCCAGCAGTGCCTTACCGTACATCTCACCATATGATCCCATTACTGTAGATTGCCTTCGTGGTCCTTGTACCTCTTATTTCCTTAAGGCTGCCCTGTGACCTTGACCAGGTTTCTCCACCGTGCTCTTGTCTTCATTCATTCTTTTATGCACATGGATAAAAACAAAGGCGAACGTATCGTACTAAGTCGTATGTTGCAATGCGTGGCAAACTTGGAAGTTGGGGGATCGCTAACTTCTTGTACAGACATCCGCGCGACAGATTCAACTGGTGCCAACCTCCCTCGTATGCCAGCAGGGTTTTATGCTGTTGTGGAAATCGATAGTAGGCTCGTGAAAACCCCGAATAAGTCCATAATGCTAGGGGAGGACATGGTGGAATGGGACTCTGAGATCCCTCTGTGAGTTACTATTCTTCACGATTGCTTCATCTGTTCAACGAGTCCAAGGCCATCGAACCAATCGCTTGTCATTTCGTTTGACATCTACTACTCCTTCGAGCTTGGTCAAAGGCTCGGGAATGGGGCATTGCTTGGCCGATTCAAGATTACTGTTGGAGAAGTGCTCAATCAAAGTGAGCTGCGTCGGCGTGAGTTGCACGATCATCGTTACACTCAACTTCTTGACATCTTGTCTCAGCTGCAAGCCTTCTCGTTCCAATGGATAATGAATTTATACCATCACGTTTGTCTCTTATGATCACTACCGAATGGCGGGTCTGTGACTTCAAGAACTCCACACTGGCATTATCCTATGATGTGAGTGACCTGTTGTCTCCTAGTTGACCCGCCCTTACCCAATGACAATAGTTGTCGGACTCAGAAACAGCGAATTGGCTGGCACAACTGACTGATGCTGGGCATCGTGCTCTCTTGGGTTACCACCAGCATCAGGACAAAAGGAACCTCGACGAAGCCATCGCGTGTTTTGGGCGCGTCTTCGATATGTGCCCAGCAGACCACCCCAATCGCCCCTGTGTTCTGTTCAACTTGGCCAACGCAAAGTTCATCTATAGCCAAGCCAATCATGCCCTCCTCGACCTGGATGTTGCAATCTCATTGTATTGGAATGCACTCCGGCTTCGTCCTAGTCGTCACGCCGACTACTCCAATACAGCACTGATCCTCGGTTTCGCTCTCCTCGTGCGTTTCCGAACACGAGGTAACGAAGGGGACAGGAGGGTCGCGCAGAAGTTATTCTTCAGGGTGGTGGAGCTCTCTCCGAGAGAAAGCTACGCATACCTAGCTGCGTGCCTCGCATGCCTAATCGCCGGAATATCCTTTTCCACTCAGCCGATGAAGTGTGGAATCCCTCAAATACTAGACCGCGAAGCTCTTGGTGACGAAGTAACACGGACGACGTTGACTGCATTGCTCCGCCTGACGGGTTGCGATCCTCGCTGGAACATGGACCCGACTGTGCTTGCGATATTGTTGGATGATCTGTTCGAACGCAGTGATAGCCTCGGTGACATCAACGAGGCAATTTCAATGCTCGAGGATGCTGTGCAAGTCGCTCATAGCGGACCAGACAGACCAGCATTGCTGAGTTACTTAGCAATAGCGTTCTTCTATCGGTTTGAGCGTCTTGGCAACTCCGCGGACATCAACAAGTCCGTTTCGATGCTCGAGATGGCCGCCCACCTCACTCCCGATCACCAGCCCAACAGGCCAGCTTGGCTGAACTACCTCGGAAACTCGTTACTTTGTCGCTTTGAAAGCTTTGGCAAGGTTGAGGATATCAACAGGTCTATCTCGGTGAATGAGGAAGCAGTGTGCCTCACTCCCGATGGCCATCCCTACAGACTACGTTGGCTGACCAGTCTGGGTGGCTCTTTGCTCTGTCGCTTTCAGCATCTTGGCCGCCTGGCAGATATGAACAAGTCCATTATGATATTCGAGGGGGCGCTGAAACGCACTTCGAAGGAGGGTCCGAACGAACCAAGCCTACTGACCAGCCTCGGTGCGTCGTTACTTCGTCGCTTCGAGCGCTTTGGCAACCCCGAGGACATTAACAGGTCCATTTTGATGTTCGAGGAGGCAATGCGTCTGATCCCTGATGGCCATCCCCACAAGCTAGTTGGACTAGTCAATCTTGGGTGTTCGCTATACGCTCGCTTTTTGTGCTCTGGAGACCTCGAGGACGTCAACAAGTCTATTGCGATAGGAGAGGCAGCTGCCTATCTCGTTCCTGATGGACATTCTCACAAGCTAGCTCAGCTCCGCATTCTTGGGCTTTCATTGTCCGGTCGTTTTGACCGCCTTGGCAACCTCGCAGATATCGACAGCGCTATTTCGATGTTCGAGAAAGCATTGCGTCTCACTCCGGATGACCATCCCAACAAGCCAGCTCTACTCGCCAACTTAGGGCACTCGTTATTGCGGCGCTTTGAACGTCTTCAGAATCTCGCGGACGCCAACAATGGCATTCTGATGCAAGAGAAGGCAGTTCGTCTCACGCCTGATAACCATCCTAACAAGCCAAGTTGGCTGAGCGGTCTCGGGCTGTCGCTACTTCGTCGCTCTAGGCGCGTTGGCGACCTCGAGGACATCGAGCAGTCCATTTCGATGTTCGAGGAGGCAGTGCGTCTCACTCCAAATGACCACCCCAACAGACCAATATACCTGACCCACCTCGGTTTCTCGTTTGCTCACCGCTTTGAGTGTCTTCATAGCCCCGCGGACATCGAGAGATCCATCTCACTGAAAGAGGAGAGTGTGCATCTCACTCCCGACGACCATCCTGACCAGCCACTTTGTTTGTTCAACCTCGGGACCTCGTTCCTTCGTCGTTTTAGGCGGCTTAGAAACATCACAGATCTCAACAAGGCAACTTCGATGTTCCAGGAGGCAGTGCATCTCACACCCTGGGGCCATCCTATAAGGCCGACTCTCCTGGTCAACCTAGGTGCCTCATACATCGGATTTTTCTCTCACACTGGCGACTCTTCCTATCTCTCAGCCGCTAATTCGAACTTCTCAATCGCTGCCCGTTCCCTCACAGCCTCCGCCTCCATCCGCTTTATTGCTTCTCGTGACTGGATTACATCTGCACGCCTGCAGAGCAACTCTCAGGCTCTTCTGGATGCATACACCGCCTGCATTTCTCTCCTTCCGGATCTGGCTTGGCTTGGCCTGCCACTCACGGAGCGCCACCGTTTTCTCCTTGATGCCTCCGATGTCGCGCGGGATGCAGCTGCGGCTGCGATTGAAGCTGACTGTCCAG
>JBBPJZ010000240.1:0-27580 GCA_038089015.1 Chalciporus aff. trinitensis
TCACCACCACTTTCCCATTGAACCAGTGCGCCTTAAACCCATTCAACCCAATAATGTCAGCAGCTTGCAACTCCAAGTTGAATGTCAGTTCCATCAGCCTGCTTGCCTTAGGCTCCAATCATGAGCACGATTCCATCAGACTTGGCTCATTGGCAGGCCCAGGCATCAGAGACAAGAGCTTCCAGCCTCAGGGTCCAACTCGGCAGTCCTGAGCAGCTGGCAAGTCACAGAATGTACCTGCACAATCACTGGTCCCAGCACAGAGTCAATCTTCCCATGGTGGCCTGAGTTCAAGTGCAGTGAAAGTCCACAATGACAAACTTGAATGTGTGGTGGTTCACTACCATGATACTTGCAATGACTGGACTAACATACAATTCCAGTTACCATTCCATCCAACTTCCCAGTCCATTCAAGTGACATGATTCCACTGGCCCATTATGGTTACAATGCCCACATCAGTGAGATTGCTGCCAGGCTTGGTTTTCGTGAAAACATTGCCCAAGGAGTGTACAAGCAGGTTAGTAGCCTCAAGCAAACAGAGACAGTCCTGCATGCCATCAAGATCAGAAAGATCATTGCTGGTGATCCCAGCATGAACTATGATGTAGAATCTGATTGATGACTCAAGAGTGGATGTAGTTCATTAATGCAACTTGAAGGGAACGGGTGAATTAGTGAGACAAGCCTATTATTGACTAGGTTATTGTAGAGTTGCTATTGTGCTACTACAGGAAATGTTACAGTGCCCTCACAAAGCACGCTACGTTTCATGGACTTAACCATTTTCTTTCGCTTTGCTATCTTATCTAATCTCTTCAGGATCTTATCTTATGATCATATCTGATCACAGACATGTGGTGTTCTAGATCGTTGCCACAGTTGCCACCTCACTTCCACTCTTTCCCCATATGGACTAATTTCATTCTCACGTTGTCACACAGCATGTTTCACCTTGACAGCCTTCTTTTCATTTCCGCTTCATTTGCGCCTTACACCCTGTTTCACATTCCTTGCTGCCAACTATGCGCACAGCTTCTCATTTCATATTTCATATTCCTTATCGTCCAATCATAAAATCACCATACATCGTACCATGTACCTTTACCTCTTATAGTCATAGTAGGGACAAACATGTACAAATAGATGTAGGACAATATAAACCCAAGGAACTGACTGGGATGCTTCCCAGTTTAGTTCACTTGGAGATTTCCTCTTCAACTGCCCTCTGCTCCTGCTGTAGTGATCTCTCACCTTCAGCAACTTACTCTTATCTTTCACTGGTTCTTGTGTAGACTTGATTCAACTCCTGGTTGTTTTGAGTCGTTTCAGGAAAAATCAGTTCTCTCTATAAAAGGGACCTTGATATGTATTATGCTGTCCAAGTCTGAGTCCAAGTCTCATTGTCCTCACTGCCCTCATTGTCTCATCATCCTCATTTGCTCCTCATCCTCATCCCATCATCTCATTGCTTCATTGTCTTGTTGTCCCATGCTCTCATCATCCTCATGGTCTTGTGGTCCCTGTTCACAGGTATATTGTGGCTGATGAATCAAGTAGAAGAGGGAGAGAGGGGGGAATAATGTAGCTGAGTTAGTAGTAAAGCTGGGATAACAAAAAGGAAGAGAAATACCTATTTTTGCAACCATATCACACAGTGCATTAGGTTCGTTGATGGGGATATGTGGGTAGGGTAGAGGCCAGCACCCATGAAATACTTCCTGACTGTCCCCTTGAACTTGCAGAGGGTGACTCAGGCTGACACAGAGCTCCCATTGCGGGTAATGGCACATCTTCTGCTAGTGCACCATCTGGTTGATTTCCTGGAGCTGGAACATGCCCTGGGCAACCATTGACCAGGATTTGCTGGAAGGATGGTGGCACAAGTGACTCTGATGTGTGGTTAGAGAAACCATGAGTGGTCAGCAAGCACACCTTGAGACGCTAGCAATGATGGTCAGATGTGAACAGATGACGAGAGCAGAGCTGGGCAGTTCAGCAGGGTGGCTTTGACCAGTGCATGTGTTTCAGTTTGCTCATTGCATCATCCTTGTGTTGACTTACTGTGCCACTCATTGTTCTTGCTTTGCCGTCCTTGCTGTGTTGTCCTTGTGTCACTCTATCGAGTGATTCACATAGGGAGATAGCTGTGAGATATCATCAAGCTCTCCTACCTGACTTGCTACCTCTGGGTATGATTTTCCGGCTTCCAGCACCAGCCCCTGGGTAGTTTCTCGGCTTGCCACCCCTGGGTATGATCAATCTGCCACATTTCTGTTACTTATCAGATCACATGACTTCTCATCTTATTATATCTTATTTGTTTCACATGAGCTATAACATTATATTTAGACTGCTCTAGATGATGTATTATATGTGTTAAATATGTGTACATAGCCTCATATATCATATGGAATTTTATGAAACATTTTATACTTCTTTATGAACTTCTACAATATTCTAATCAATGGCAATATATGTTATAGTGCCCTCACAAGGACACTTAGTTTCACAGACTTAACCAATTTCTCTTTGCTTTCTTATCTTATTTAATCTTTTTCAGATCTTATCTGATCACATACACATGCCATTATCTTTATTGCCATAGTCACCACATCACTTCCCTTTTTTCACATATGGACATATTGTATTCTCACACTGTCACATAGCATGTTTCATTTTTATTAAATCCTATCACCCTTCTCTTGTCTTAGGGTTGTCATTTGTTTCACTGTGCTATACACACTGCCCTCTTATCTCTTCATTATCATCTAATCAGAAACTTACACTAGTCATACAATGTTTCACTTCTCCTTTAGGATATATAGGAACAAACATATATAAACACATACTGGACTATATAAACCCAGGGTGCTAGACTGAACACTCTCCAGTTTAGTTCACTTGAAGTTTTCCTCTCAACCATCCTATCTTAGTACTTCATTTTCCTTTCAACAATCTCCCTTCAATAGTTCTAGTGTAGACCTGATTATCTATCAGTTTTGAGTTATTTCAATATCAATGCTTATCTTTGACATAGTAGAATATTCTAGTATACACAAACATGTTTATATACCAATGAGTATATATAGTCCAAGAGAACTGGGAAAATCCTTAGTCTAATTCTCTTGGAGATTTCTCTCAACACTTTTACCTGACAAGTCATGGCAAAGCCCTAAGAACTCAAGCTCAAGTCTTGTACCCTAAATAAATGCAAGCTAGTGTTTAGGTTATTTCAGCCACAATAACATAAGGATTAAAATTGACTAATGTTTATATTAATTTTGAATGTACTACAGACTTGAGATTTCATTTTTATATCATTCAATGAACAAAAGACCATGGATTCTCATTCTATAGATCACAATGTGTTACAGTTGCCCAGTACCACCTTCACTTTACTCAGACTTAGTCATTTTTCCAGGACTGATCTTATCTTATCATAGATCTTTCCTTATCTTATGATCATATCCAATCACAGACACGTGCTATTCTTTTCCTTCGCACAGTCATCATTTAACCTATGCATACTATGCCACATAGCATAGCCTTAACTCCTCCCTTCATCTCCATTACCATGACTCCATCTTCTGCTGACTAGGACCACACTGCTGGCACAGTGTGCCTGCTGCACAGAGCTGTGTCGCTATCACTGCAGAGTATGGTACGCACCCTCTTCATTTCTGTTGCTGTGCACTGGGCTGTGCACAACGCTTCCTTTCATCTCTGCTGCTGCGCACTTGCTGTGCTGTGCAGAGCACTATGTATTCATATCTGCTGCTACAGCCTTGCTGATTAGGGCTATGCCACTGGCACGACCTGACTGCTGTGCAGGGCTACACCACTACTCACTGCTGTGCATGATGATGTTTACACCTTATCTTTCTGTTACGGTGCCCTCACAAGACACGCTACATTCATGGACTTAGCCATTTCCTTGTGCTTAGTTATCTTATCTAATCTCTTCAGGATCTTATCTTATGATCATATCTGATCACAGACATGTGGTGTTCTAGTTTGTTGCCACAGTCACCACCTCACTTCCACTCTATCCCCATATAGACTAACTTCATTCTCACGCTGTCACACAGCATGTTTCACTTTGACAGGCTTCTTTTCATTTCTGCTTCATTTGCACCTTATGCCCTGTTTCACATTCCTGTGCTGTCACCTCCTGTTTCACCAGGTTATGCACACAGCTTCGTATTTCATATTCCTTATCATCCAATCATAAAACCACCATACATCATACCATGTACCTTTACCTCTTATAGTCATAGTAGGGACAAACATGTACAAATAGATGTAGGACTATATAAACCCCAAGGGACTGACTGGGACACTCCTCAGTTTAGTTCACATGGAGATTTCCTCTTCAACCATCCTTTGCTCCTGCTGTAGTGCCTTCACACCTTCAGCACTTACTCTTTTCTTTAAACTCTGGTTCTTGTGTAGACTTGATTCAACTATTGGTTGTTTTGAGTTGTTTCACTTTCTCTCAGGATCCAATAGCAGTACTCCCTCACATCATACAATACTGGCTATTATTCCTGATTCGTATATAGTGTCACAACACATACATACAGGTCTTTTGTATATTAGACCCTCTCTGGGCTAGACTGGTTCTCCAGTTTAGTTCACTTTGGAGTTTACTGCTTCTTAGAGTCCTCTCTTTGAAGTGTCCTCTTAATCACATCTGAACTCATCATTCACCTCTCTCCAGTGAGGTTCTTGTGTGTAGACTTGATTCCATCGCAGTTTTGAGTTGTTTCACAATGTCCATTGTTTTCTGCCTCTTTTATGTATACCCATGCACTGCTAATATCACTAGCCTTGAGATAATGTTTATAGTTCTATTTTGTTGTTTATTGTGCTCAAGCCTCAGATCAAGCTATTTATGTTTCATCACACCATCAAATCATTATTGACTTTGTCACAGATGTGAAGTAGTCTATTTAGGCAAGCCATTTTGACTTCATTAACTGAGGTTAACAAAATAAGATAATCTCACCTTCTGGCAACACTACCTAGCATTGTATTCTAGTGAGCAGGTTGGTCAATTAAGACAAACTTCAGAAAGTCTGGAAATTGAACAGTCTGGGGGTTGCAGTCTGTGACCAAGTCTGGGGGCTAGCTGGCCAGCAATAATGCCATAGTATTTTCAGAGCTTCAAGTTAAATTAGAAGGGACCTCAGGAAAGTGGTAGATCAGTATTGAAACTATGGCTACATATACATAATATATATCTATTATCATGTCATCCTCTCATTCCACTGTTCTTGTCACTTTTGTGGTTGTCTGATTGGGCCTTGAGGTCAATTTTTGGCATGGTAGGTCATTCTGACCCCTTTTCATGTCCTGTTGAGCTCACACTGCAATCATGTGGCTGCACAACTCTATTCATGTGTCCTTGCTATTGCACTATGCATTTGACTCATCTTCATCAGAGCATTTGTTTGTTTCAACTCAGGATGACTCATGGAGATTGGTAGATAGTGAGAAATGATCTGAAAGTGATCTTGATACATTGGTATCACCTATCATCTCACACTGATCACATTTTTCATCCCCTCAAGTTAATGGCTAGGAGCTTTTCTTCTTCTCTTTCATCAATACATTTCCACTCCTTGTGTTATCCTTCCACTGTCTCTGCATATCTAGGAGCATTTCTACAGCCTCCCAATTGGTCTCTATATGTTCACAAGCACTCATAGCATATTTATTTCATTTGGCCTTGGTTTTTTCCCCCTGGGCCAACCTGAATGGCCTGCAGCTCTTTTGCATGAGCTCTTGGCATGATTTTGGGCTCAACAGTTCATCCTGACCCATTTTGTTCATTATCAACACCTCCCACACCCTCTATATGTCCTCTGGACATTTCTTCTACACAATTTTTAACCATTTCAACTGTCTGTTCATCAACTTCTGCCTATGCACCCTTAACCACTTTGTTTCCACTTGAGACTGCCTCATGCTCATTAAATTGGATTCCAGGGTTGTTGGGATTGTTGAGAGACCCTGGCAGCTTGTCTCCTTGCATATCTTTGTGGTTGAATACATTTTCAATGGCTTTCAATTCATTTGATTCATTGATGGGATTTCTTCTTGGGTGTTAACCTTGGGCTGGTGACTTGGGGAGCCTCATTGACAAGGTCTCATCATCATCAGCATTGTTTGTAACCTCTCAATCACCTCATGGCTCTTTTTCAGCTCATGACTTCCTCACCTTGTCAACTCACTCTCCAGCCTTCTCAACCTCAACAGCTCAACTTCCTAGGCTCTCAAGCCCCTCAATCTTGTCAGGCTTGAGTGCATTTAGCTCCATCTGAAGAATTTGACTGTGATAAGGATTTATCTGGCATGTATAATTAACACTACAGTATGTATCATCATTGTGACCCATCATTGCTGGTGAGTCATTGTCTATGTTTGTGTCATTGGACACTCTGAACTAGTGTTATCAGGTCCAGCCCTAGGACTACAACAAGACCAAGGACCCAACTGAACCACAATCATTGGCAACTGATTTTAGCAACTAGTTGCAACCAGTCTTTGTTGATCTTGGTCTTGGTTGTCAATTTTATGGAATTAAAAAGACCAGTTGCAATCAATGCACAGCCACACTCCCTATCTACCATAATTTTTCCAGATTTTTTCTGACCATATTTGACTTTTTTGATTAATATTCAGCTTAGCTCATGAATATAGCAGTTGTAACATGACACAACTCACTATATAATTCATTTAGATGTACCATTGAGTGTACAATGGACCTTTTATGCATGTACTATGTATTGCATGCCATAAGATCACTACTAGGCATGAACAAGGGTAACCTGCAGGTCACTCAAGCCTTACCTCCACTCATACCTGTAATTACCTGATCCTTCACAGCAGGTACATATGGGTTGAGTTACTGTTACAGTGCTACCTGAGCTCCTTCACAATTCATGACTCCCTTCACACCATCATCCCTTCACACCCATCACTATATTATGTTGTCATAATCTCACCATGTCACCATGGCACACCTTCACAATGTCACATCATCACACATTCATTCTTATCATGCTTCTATTTAATCTTTGTGTCTTCTATTCATGTCACAGTCTTACCTCATGGCAACCTCATGCATCTCATTTCCATGCCTCATGGTATCAGTGCATATTTAATCACCATCACTATGCAAGGCTATACATGGCTATGCTTACTATTCCATCAGACACTGATAGCATATTACAGTATTCTCATATCAGGTCATTGTAGTATTATTCCTGATTAGGACTTGTAGACAAACATGTACATATAATCTCTCATGTATATAAGACCAGGGACTAGGCTGGATGATCTCCAGTCTAGTTCACTTGGAGACTTCCCCATTACCAACATGTCCAATGGCTAGCTCATTGTCACCAGTGTTAACCTCTGAGTGGCTCTTATTCACACTAGTGCATCTTTATATGCTCCATCATGCTCTTGTGGTATAGACCTGATTCTTAGTTGGTTTTGAGTCATTTCAGTTACAGGTTCTTCTCACTCTGAGATTTGGCAGTAAATAACTTAGTCTTCCCATTGTTACTTGGAGAATTGACAATGGTACTAGGGCCTGAACCAATCAATTTAAATTCAGCACACTTTCACTTCTTTGAAGGCTTATTTTTTCCACCAATTCTCTTTGCTTTTTTGAGTTTCTCCACAATTGCTCTGTCATCTAAGCCCAACCTGTTGAGGCTGTTACGATCGCGTATTGCGACCCCATCTAATCGGCCCCTATCCTATATTATCAACGTCTATGCGCACTTTATCAAGACTTCTATCTTACCACATCACATGACTCTTGGAGATAACATCACGTGACCTTATCATATCTTATCTGACGACCACATGTTACACAACATGCATATATCTAATCTATGCCAGAGACGACTGGTATTAGCTGGAACCTTCTAGACATACAGCCACACATAACCCCTATGACATCATACGAAATCCTACGGAACTCTCTACCACTTTCTATGTTATTCCACGACCTCACGTAGACCTCATGTAGTATGTTCTATGGTATTCTATCCAATAGTGATAAAGACGCATAGTATAGATTATAGTAGAACATTCTAGTAGATAGTAAACATGTACAGACATAGACGACTATATAAGACAGGCACTGGGCTAGGGGAAACCTTAGTCTAGTTCTCTTGTTGTTTCTCTTCAAAGTTACCTGCAAGTAAAGTCTTCAAGGTTGTCGCACTGAAGCTTGCCTCAAGAACTAGCTACTCTTGAGCTAGCGGCGAAGGTCATTACAGAGGCCTCATTCATAATCAGATGAATTGTCTAGAGTGTTCATCATCCACTCCTCATTTATCAAATTTCCAGCATTATTGAGCCACTTCTTATCAGCCTCTGATATTGGCTGGCCAGCTTTCAGTGCTGCCTGGAGCTTGGCTTTTTGCTCTCAGACCTGATTGCAAAGCTTTGACAAGCCTTTTTTCAGAACTTTGATTGGTTTCATAATGAGAGAAGCTCAGAAGTTGAGGTGTTTGGGATATTCACAGTCATGGAATGTAGAAAAAATATGAATTATGTATTTAAATTTCTAAACAGAGTATAATTCTGGAAATATCTGAGTTGGGACATGGGTTATGGCCCTCCCAAAATCATATGGGTTATTGGTTATGGGAGAGTTATATTAGTAGTAGATAGGTACATGCCTGTAGAAGTTCTCAGTAGTCATCAAGGAAGCTAGCTACTGTACCTAGTGAGAAGGTAGTACCCAAAATCCCATGTGTTATCATAGCCTATGGGTTACATATCAGGGATTTCAACATTTTCATCCCACTTAAAGTGCAAAGAAAATGTGAATGTGCCCGAGAAATTTTTAAATTTAGTCCAAGATTGGCATTTTCATTGCACTTAAAGTGCAATGAAAATGCCAAAAACCCCAATGTGTTAATACAGCTTTGACTGTATGTGTCACCACCACAAATGGAAAAACATTGTCATTAAGCATTTTTAAACTCCGCTTCAATGTGCATGCTCGCATTGCTGAGTCAGCCGGAAACAACTTGAACTTTAAGAACCACATATCATAGGTTCATTCACCGTTAAGCTTAATGAACAATGCTGTTATCCCCCAGCAGCTGTTTTCTGGTGATATTCGAGCATGTGCTTACCCGAGTATTCGCTGAACAATGAAATAGGCGCATTGTCAGGATTTGCCTCTGCAGTATTCCTGCAGCCCCGTAAGCAAACTGTCTTAAACTATCTCCGAGACCCACTCATCGCATCTAGTTGACCTGCTAAAAACTCGGGCTCAACAAGGTGATTCAGCCACTAGAACTCGGTGAGAGCATTATGTTCACCCTCCTTCACTTCTCACTGGCACCAAGCAATACTCCGCTCATCTGGGGCAACGCTCATGCTATTGTCAAGAACAATGGGATACTAGGCCTGTGGAGAGGAACGAGCGCTACGCTCATTCGGTAAGCCACCATAATTCTTCGTTGAGGCTCCCTGTCTCATCGCAAGTTTTCGAAGGAATGTTCCGGGAGTAGCGCTTTACTTCACCAGCCTGACCCACCTACGCTCGATCATGGCAAGATATCAGTACTTCTCTGCCCAACATACTGTCAGAAATACAGATGATATCCGGACCGTCTTGCCAAAGCTTACACACCAAGGTAATCTTTTCGCGGGCGCCACCTCAAGAATTGGGGTGGGCTTCCTGCTGAACCCATTTTCCGTTCTCAAAGCACGCTTCGAGGTATGGTGCATCCCATTTTAACGATTACAACTGACTAGGAAGCTATTCACAGAGCGAACATTTTGCGTACAGAAGTTTAGCTGGATCTTTAATCTCCATTGCTCGTACGGGACCGTCAGAGCTCATGCGTGGCTTTGTAGCATCATCCCTGCGTGACGCCCCATACGCAGGACTCTTTGTATTATTATACGAAGCCGTCAAGCGCGAATCGAGCAAGCCGTTTCCGATACCTGTCAAACGTTATGTCTAAAGGAAGCATCTTCCCTAGGTGTCCTACTGCCTGCAGCGCCAGCCACAGGCATACATAGCCTTTCTGCTGTCACGGCGGGTGCCATTGCAACGATGGCCACCCATCCTTTTGATGTAATTAAGGTAGTAGTCAAGCGGCGATCACTTGCCACATAAACTTCTGACGGTTTGTAGACGAAGATGCAGGTCCGTTGTGAAGAACAATACCGTGGTCTGCTATCTACATCCACTAGGGTTTGGCAGGCAGGTCTTCCACATCATCCCAAGCACCAAACTCTAAATTCTCCTCGAATAGCAACGGGGAATTGCTGGGTTTTTCGATGGCGCTTCTCTCCGTATGTCACGCAAGATCCTGAGTTCTGCCATTGGGTGGGCAGTGTTTGAGGGCATGCTTCTCTTTTTACAAAAACAGTGATATTGTCGGGGTACGTGCGATCAGGATTGTCCTTACGAATATTGCTTTTGAATGAACTTGGCAATTGTCTGTAGCTGAATATTGGATGTCCCTTCATAGATAGCACCCTATGTTACGAATCACGACTTATTAATGCACCACCTAGGAGAATGTCAAAAAACACCACTCACAATCTTTGAGTCCCGCCAGTATTTCTCTATCCCAGTTTCCCGAGTAAATCCGACCCCGCCCGCCCACTCGATGGCTTGTCCAGACACACGCTGTGCTATCACACTGGCCCAGTATTTTGCCATCGCTGCTTCCTTGGTGAAGCTCTTGCCCTCCTCCTTCCGCCGAGCGGCGTTGTAGGTTAGGAGACGTGCCGACTCTATTTCTACCGCGGCCTGCGCGATCTGGAATGCCATACCCTGGAAAGTACCCACCGCCTGGCCAAATTGATTACGCTGATAGGTATAGGGAACGGCTTTGTCGAACGCCCCTTGAGCAAGACCAAGCATTTGCGCAGCAATGCCAATCCGACCTGTGAGGATAAACATCGAATGGGTTTCGTGAACGACCAACAAGGCGCAGATGTACCTTCATTCAAAATCTCAATCGCAAGCTTGTAACCTTTGCCCTCTCCGCCTATAATGTTCTCTGCCGGTATTCGCAAGTCATCAAAGTTTAATGAACACGTGGAGGATGCGCGAATGCCCAGTTTCTCTTCCTTCTTGGCTATTTTGATTCCCATGTCCTTGGTCGCAACGAAACAAGTGATCCCTTTGTAACCCTTGCTCGGATCAACCTACGGCCAGTATCAGATGAAGCATACACCAGCTCGGCCATGGGCTCACATTCGCAAAGATCAAGAAGATGTCAGCTTCATACGAGTTCGTAATCCACATCTTCGTGCCATTGATGATCCAATGGTCACCGTCCTTCTTGGCGCGAGTCTGGAGCGCGAAGGCGTCCGACCCAGAGGCCGGCTCAGACAGACAGAAGGAACCGAGCTAAAGAATAATTAGCCGACGTCACGGCGGAGCTAGCGACCCATTCACCTTCAATTGAGAGAGTTGCGGAAGCCATTTATCCTGTTGTTCCCTTGTCCCGTATTGTCGCAGGATAGTATTCACCAGTGTGTTGTGGACATCGCACATGACGGATACCGACGGGTCAACCTTCGCGAGCTCCTCAATTGCAATTATCGCTGACGTGAACGAAGACTCGGCACCGCCATGCTCTGCACTAGTTTCGATTCCCATGAGCTACCGAATCAACATAGATGTCAGCAATGATGGGTAGTTTGTGGATTTGAGAGAGCGACATACCCCTTGTTCGAAGAGACCTTTGATGATCTCTGGGTCCATGCTTTCTTTCTCATCCATTTCGCGGACCTTGGGACCAACGACTTCGGTAGCGAAGCGCATTACTGGATGGTGTAGAGTGAGAACTTGAGCATGCAAGAAGGTGTTGCAACATACCGGACTCCCGCAACATCTGTTCTTCTTCGGTGAAGGTATCTAATGAGTTCAAACCGCCGCTCTCTGCGAAGCGTGTGTTGGAGATAGAGAAGGTCCTGACACTGCACGACGGTTCTGGACATTGCCAACATACGTTTCTAGAGTGATCAACATACCTCGGGTGACATGGAGCCATTGACCGAGCCCTTAGAGCCCTTGTCAATCGAGCAGAAACACGCAACATTTGGGAAATTGGGTGGAGGAGTTGGAACGAGTGAGAGCTGAGGTTGTGTCTGCCGACTTTAGTACCGTAACAGGGGAGCGTAATCACATGACAAGTTGTGCCGGATCTTGCTTGCAGGCGATAATAGTGTTCACCAGTTCATGTTGTTTCTGGCCAAAGACTTGGCCAATACTGACGAGAGGGCTAATGCTCGGACATGAAGCTTGCAGTCCCAACAGTCCCGAACTGGAGTGTGAACGAATCCATAGAAATGCATGTGCATTATGTGGGCTGCACCCCAAGACGAACATACTAAACTGAAAGCAAATAACATGACTCCGCGAATTATAAGAGCAGAAACATAAAGAGAATGGGAGCGTGGACAAGCTGAGATAGTGAAGGTCATGAAAAGCCGTAAAGCATCAAGCATAGTTGCGCCCGTAATTCCCCGCTTCGACGAGTGATCCATTCATGCAGCTGCATCCCCAGCTTTGCCATTCTCTCCGGAGCTACGTGCTTCCCCGTTGGCCCCTCGACCTTTGCCAGTAAGACCGGCAGCCGCAAACCCTCGCGCAGCGAAGCCACCTCCGCGGCCACCTCGACCTCGTGGCCCACCACGTGATCCACCTCGGTCCTCCTTGTCGGTTGCAATCTTCACTTCAACAGGAGAATCGTTGATTTTCTACCATATAGTTAGGCCTGAGAGGCAATCGACTAAGAAGAATACAGTACCTCGTTGTTTTTCTCAAGACCCGTCTTCATAGCTTCCTCATCTCCAAACTCAACATAGGCGATTTTCTGACCCCGGCCAGGTGCTGTGTGAGGATATGTCACACGAACGACCTATATTTTGTTCAGCAGGGAGATTATCAACTGAAATCACCACATACACCTGACTGCTCTCCACCAAAGAAGTCTCGTAGCTCGGCTTCGTTTGCGGGTGCCTGAAGGCGAACAAATAGGGTCCATGCTTGCTTGTAGGTACGTCTTGATGTTGGAGTGCGTGTCCCGGCACTATCTGTGGTTGGTGATTTGAGACCAGCTTCCAGAACGTCAGGAGTAGGCGCTTTGGCAACTTCTTCGGACATCGGTGTTTCTTTGCCTGACTTCGTTTGTGGCGCGGATGCATCGACAGGAGATGCGCTAGTGTCGGCCCTCTCCTCCGCAGAATCCTTCTCTCTTGCCTCCCGTTCTGAGCGATCTTTGTCCTTCCTGTCCTTTTTGTCCCTCCTCTTCTGTTTCTCCCTCTCAGCTTTGTCAGAAGGTGGACCGGTTGGCGTTCCATTTGTCTTCGTTTGGGGGAGACTCGACGTGCCCTCCTTTGGCGTGGCTAAAACTACTGGAGATGTCGCGGCTAGTGGTGACTTAACCTCCTTTGGCATGGGCGAGACAGGCTTCTCCACAGGTGCCGGTGTAGAGCCTTGTGGGTTAGCCGCAGCGTTTGGCAACGAAGAAGTCGTGGAGTTGGGGGTCTGCGCGACGGTGCTAGGAGTGGCAGTGCGACGATACGCGTAGTTGAATCCTGCAGGATATCAGTGTAAATCGTCTGTAACTCCGACGGGCTTACCTTGACTCTTGAGTTCAGCGCTAATCCTGCCTTCTTTGATGTCCAAAACAAGCGAGCCAAAAGCGGCATCGCACAAATTCCAGTTCCAACAGTTTTTCCAGGCAGGCTCTTCTCCAGTAGCTGTAGGTGGTGCACCTGGCTGCCCTTGTTGCTGAGGAATGCGCTCGATGACAGAGAGAGCCTTGTCGAGGAGAATTCGCTGGTGCTCGTCGATGACAGCGTCCACCTGCGTCTTTACGCTGTCCCAGACCTTGTCGAAGCCCTCCTTGCCCACGACCAGCTTGTGGCGGAAACCTTCGAAATCACCTTGTATACTGAACTCGTTGTATGAGCTGGCATATCGGAAATGAAGACCGGCGGATATCGTGAGATCGGCCTTGAGAACGAGACCGAGTTGAGAGATGATACCCTCTCGGCCCGGGCTCGCATGTGTGACAAGCAGACGCGTCTCAGTGGGGTCGAACACCCTCTGTGCAGTATCGACAAGTTCGCCGATCTGGAGAGCAGTGGTCCACATGGTGCCTTGACCACCTGCGATAGTAGCATTTCCGTCTCCGTTATCGAACATCTTGTGTGGCACGAGGGCACCTCCTAATCCGAGAAGCCGTAATTTGACACCACCGACATCGAGGCAACGCGTCGTGGCTTCGTCCAACACGTGTAAATTATCGATGGCATAGGTGCCTGTGCGGAATTTTTCCAGAATAACCACATCCTCGCAAGCACCCCAAACAGTAAACACGGGGATTTGAAGCTTGACTTGACCTGAGAGAAGGAGGGGGAATTCTGATATGAGGGAAATGTCTACAGTGGAACGAATAGCTGCAGGGGTATTCTCTGGTGCGAGGAGATGATTGCGCTGGGCTGTAGCAATGAGAGGAGAATACATTGTGAGGTGACGAAGAGTGCGGTCATTGATTCTCTCTAGACTGTTGCTTTCTAAAGATGAGACGCGTCAGAGATACTAATTTTTGGTGGTGATGGTACGGATCTGAATCACTGACCAAAGAAACCAAAATCCCCTGTGTGGATAATCGCTTTTGCATTCGCTTCTCGCGCGAGATCATTGAGGGCAGAAAGACGACCACGGATGTCAGCAATGCAGAGGATGCGACCATGAGTGGTGTCGAGGACTTTTGTCTGGGTATTGACTTGATTTATGTGGGGTTTTGGATGAGGAGATGCTGCTGGACGGGTCGAGGTCGAAGCGGGGCGGGAAGTGGGCTGCATTTTTTTTACGAGGATTCGCAAACGCGGGTTACGGTGAACAGCGTCCCAAACGGTGGTAGGGTTGCCCCTCCTCGCCACGCTATGTATTACGTAATTTATAAATTTAACAGATTTATTATTTATTATGTTAATTAGCTATCTCCTTTTTCGGTTGGTCAGCGGAATAGCCTATTTTCTCTGCTGAGGGCGACAACGTCGGACGATGAGCTCGTGAAATACACAGCTGCGTAACACAGCTCGCTCGGAGAAGACCCACGAGGACTGTCTCCGTATATCGCGTCGGGTCCCTCTGAGAAATCCACTCTACCCATTCCTCCCCATCACGGACCCACACCCACCCCTGCACCCGGCTAGCGTTTCCTCACGTCGGTCTGCATGGCTCAGAAACACGAGAGCCATACTGCCACCCATCTATCGATACCTACAAATCATTCTGTCCCACCGCCGGTAACTCCCTCAGATAAATTACTCTCCTCCGTCATCTCGCTACCCGCCAGCCCTCGAATAGCCTACGCGACCTTCGTCCCCACAGGCGATAAACCCGCATATGATCTCCTCGAGTCTGGCCGCAGACACCTTGTATCTCTGAATCAGGCTAACTCATTTCTGGAGTCCATATTACCCCATGCTCATATCGATGGGGAGTCCTCTACACTGGATGTGTTCATGTTTACCTCCCTGGATCGCTCCGACGCATCCCTTTCTGTTCTGAAAGACTTGTCTCTAGATGGACTCAATGGTAAGAATCTCTAAAACAACTCCTGGCACCTCCTCTCTCTATACTGCCTTTGTTACTGACATTTACCTTAGTTTGCGAAGTGTCGATATTTGATCCCAAAGGCGTATATCCTTGTTCTATTGAATGTGCCGACCATCCATCTCCTTGCCGTGTCTGTCTCGACCCATCAAACTGCTCCCCTTCAGTATTCTCAGCCTCTAATCTACTCCCACGCAAGCCACTCCGCAGGGTTTACTCCCGCTTCATAGAAGCTGTTCGGACACGGCTCGTCGATGATATCACGAAAGTCTCAATAGACCCAGTTAACGGAACTTCAGCTCACAGACTAATGGGTGGCTTCTTGCTTGCATCCTCACGCGCATCAAATGAATGGGCAAGCGATTGGCTACCCCCTTCGAAGTTCAGGTAAGCTCTACCCTTCCCGAGAAGTTTGAATCACCAATAGTCGCAGACCCCTTATCCATTGTCAGCTCGAAGTTCATCTTAGTGCTTCCAGATTGGAAGTATACTCTCACTTTCGCTCATCCGATTACTTTCCCCTCGATCTCAAGCCCCCGTTGGCTGTGGGTGCACCGATAACACTCCTCCCTTTCGGTGTCCCAGCATACTTTTTGTCGATGTACAACGGCCCAACGTCGGGCATTACATCTCAATTTGAACAGTCACTATCCGGGCTCGGAGCAGGGGATTGGAAATCCAACATATCTACCGCTCGTTCTGAGCAACAGAACCCATCCCGTCTTGGGATGCCTAGGCGGGCGACTCCAACATATGCTATTGCGTGGCTAGTTGTTCAAAATAAGCAGGGCGAGGACAAGGGAGTGACTGTCATCTGGCCTTCTAGGCTTTGTCTTGCTTTCATGCCATCTTCCCAAACTGCTCAAGCTCGAAGGACTCTTCCCTATCTACCAGAGCTACCATCCCAATTACAACCTTCCCCTCCTCCTCCACCACCCCCTGCGTTCACATTACCCACTTCGCCAACAACAGGCGATGATACACCTATTACCCCCACAACATCAATACTAAGTGGCCGCACTATTTCACGTCGTGTTTACACCTCGCCTACCTCTGAGTCTGTTCGTGCTTTTCGTTGCCTTACTCTCTCGAAATCATCAAAGGTGGAGAGTGTGGCCTCTGAGGTCGGGTTATATGTGGAATCTGTTGCAAAGGAGAGGGAAAAGGAGCGGGAGCGCATTCGAAGAGAGCGTGACAATGCGCATTCATCTGCCTCTCCTCGGGCGGCGGCAACACCCTCAGTCGTTCCTACCTCAGCTCCTGCTGCGACTGGTAGTACCTCTCCTCCAATGAACTTTCCCTCTACTCCTGGAAACCCTCCAATGGAGCCTACTCAACCACCGTCAATGGACACATCGAACGCTAATCATCCACCCCCCACCGTCTTCTATCCTACCCCCCCATCCGCGAGCGGCAAGGCAGCTATGCAATCAACCGCCCCCAGTGTAGAGTCTATTACCGCACCTGAGCCACCTTCTCAGGCAGAATCTACTCCAGCTCCCCCCTCGACGTTTGATCCGTTCGAGGCTATCGATACCACTTGGACCCAGCCCTCCAGTGACTTTATGAACCTTGGTGAGACATATAACATGGATTTTAATATGAACGTCGATATTGGGACTGGTAGTGGGGGCAGAAATGTGGACACTGGCCACGCCAACATGGACTTCGAGGACGGATTTATTTTCACTGAAGACGATTTCGATTTCTTTGATCGGCCGTCAGCGGCAGCACGCGCCGCTCGGCCCATCGGATCTTCTCTCGAAGAATCGAGCTTTCAACTCACGTCAGGACCCGGGTTTTCACCATCGATCTTCGGAGAAGCAGGCTTCTCTATGGCTAACGTTGTTGCCCCCGGTCAACAGCAGTCGCCCTCTTACACCGCGGGGAGTATTGATACCTTCATACCTCGACTTTCTGATCTGCATCACGTGCAAGACGTAGTGTCTGTTAATCAAGATATCGCCCTTCCGTCTCCTGGAGCATCTCCCAACTCTGTTCCAGCGACGCCTCAAGTAAAATTATCCCCCGACCGCAAGAAAGGGCCCGCCCTACAATCACACTTCTTCGATCCCATACCCTTTGCTCGAAGCCATAGATTGAGTGACTCCAAGTATCACATGGGTAAATTTGCCTTGCCTAGCCCACCAGATGAAGAAGACCGAACGGAACCAATACCCCGCCTTTCTTCCCCTCATCGAATCAACCACTGGAAGTCTCAATACAATGCCGCAACTGACCCCCGTATTGGCCTTGTCCGAAAGCTGATTGGCGTCAAGCGAAAGAGCTTCGATCAGGGTCCGCGCAGATCCGGATGGCATCCTAGCTGGCTACGGGATAATCAAGAGGATGAACAATCGATCATGGAGGACATTGAAGATGTGTCTGACATAGCATCAGATGATGACACGAACGAAGTTGATGCTCCTCTGTCGTCTCGAGCCACAACGCCTCCTCCCGCGTATCTTCCACTTGGACCAACCTTGCTACATATGCAGTTTCATCACACATATCTACTCTCGCTGAGCAGACCTCTACGACCTCCAGATGCAGTGGTGGAGCCGATGACAATTCCCTCACTCGTTCCCACATCAGTCCCGACACCTGTATCACCGGCAGCGGCCCTTTGCGCCACGTCAGAGAAGTCGAAGTCACTCGAAGCCGTAGGCAGCATGATTGCCAGGGAAGTAGTGGAGAATAGCCTATTTGCTGACTCGTGGCGGGGCAGCAATTTCCACTTTGTGCCACCGGAGCAGCTGGGCGTCTGGCCAGCTGACGTTTCAACGCTGACTCAGATCATCCGTGGCCATCCTGTCCTCGAAGGTCCGATCGAGCTACAGTGCCTTCTGTATGACGGTAAGCACATCCTTTACTCTCGGAAGTAGCACACTGATCTTAATTTTACTCAAGATGCTCGAGGAAATCCTGATGGGGCGCTCCTTCACCGAATGGATACACCAATGCTTTCGGTTGGCAAAGGTGACTCTATTGTGCAGGTACTTCCCTCATCTCTCCGCTTCTGGGAGAAGCTTGGGTTATCCCCACGCGCTGGCAAGAAGGATCTTACTGCCTTTCTCTTCTTCGAGGATAGCGGTATGGATAAGCAACTGTTAGCGGAAGGCTGGCTGAGGAAGCTGTCCACAGCGTATAGTGTGCGCTTCATGCCTTGTTGTATTTAGAACCTTCTTAACCGAATGCTAGGCACACCAACTGGGTACACATACACCTGGGAATCATTCGCTCTGCTCTGCAGCTGGTGTCCTCGCGTTGCGCTTGGACACCCTTCGTAAATCCCTAAGTACGTCATTTTTTTAACTCTCGGTTCTTGCTCTGATTATCCCCTATTAGTCTCTTTCGCAGCGGAGTTACCGCCTGAACTGTCGGGTCTGGTCTTTTACATTGCGATCCCAGATTCAGCATTGACACTTGCATCGCCTCTGCTCCGACAAATTTCCTTGGCAATGAAGAGACTGCAGAAATCTCGTACTGAATATCCCATTACCCTTCAACTTATACCCGAACATCACATCATCTCCCATGATTTGGTGCACACCGACTTTGAGGAGCTCTGCTTCTCAGTATATCATCGCACGCCCCAGCTCGTTGATCGCACCATGTCACGCAAAATTCTCGATGACAGTAAAGAAAGTCTCGCATTCTTCCGGGATTTGCCTTATACTCTCGCTCGACCGCCCAATCCTACTGTACATTTCAACTTAGGTCCAACTCGTACGTTAGACGTGCTGGACCGACACATGTTGCTCCATGTTGGCTATAGATTCTCCGATTGTGGAAAATGGCTCCTGGCGTCTTGTGTCGACCAGCGCGGCGAGTCGTACGACGTGGGGACTTGGCTGACGCAAGATGAGGTCGAGTCATCGGCCATCCTACAAATTTGGAATTTCGCGATGCATGCTGCTAAAAGAGCTAATATCGAATGGCGGTTGGTGATTTCTAAGCTGGGTCTCATATCTCCCAGTGAACTCGACGGTTCGTACTTTGTCTATGTTCTGCCCTCGCCAATCTTTGATATCTTGCCAGCATGGATCCATCACTTGTCTGCCGTGTTACCTTTGAGTCGCGATATCGCTCCCTTCCATGTGACTGTCCTGTCCACCGACCGGAATATATCATGGTCTTTAATACAACCCAGCCAACCTAGTACAGGACAGCAGACACCTCCACGGCGTACCGCGGGAAAAGACCTTTCCAAGTCTTTCTATGTAGATGCGAGTCCAGCCTCAGCCTACGCCATCTACCCCACCATTCGAATTCCTCTGCCGTCTCCACCTGTCTATCCATGGGTTAGTTCCTCTTTCATCCCTGATGACGAAGGTGCTGCAATTCCCGAAATTACCCCAATTCTTCCTATCCGCTCTGCCATCTTGCTTCATGTCCCCTTCAAACGCACAAGCTCTACATACTCGACCCTCCATCTCCACTTTCTCCACAGCTGTAAATCTCCAGGATCTTCGCTACTCATCCCAGACGATGTTACACAACAGGAAATCACGCGGAATTATCACGAACTTGCAGTTCTTGCAAGCTTACATGGATCATCTGTATATTCCCTCCTCCCCCTACATCTTTCCTCACTTGAGGCGATGCATGATGCTCTCCGGCAAGAAGAGGGCGAATAATTCCAGACCGCTTGGTTTTTTTATCCCCCCGTGTTTGACAGACACTGGGTTAAGTAATATCTCGATTCGTATTCCCCACTTTGCATTTGGTCTCATTCTTGCATTCACTGTTGTATCCCTACCTATCGATCGTTGCATCTCTTATCTTTCCTTTATGTGTTACCAGCCGTTGATGTAGTTGCTGATCCAAGCTATTACACTAGCCACTCTAACATTACTGCATCTTCTTCTCCTGCGCGCTATATTCCTTCGGCGCCTCAGAGCGCAGGGTAGATTGTACACTGGCAAGCGCGTTGATACCTATCATAATGACTGGGACGAGAAGGAAAAAAGCAACGAGGAGCGACATGATGAGCGCTGGGGTAAGGAGTTGGTAATTGTGAAGGATCCCCCCCTTTGGCGACGCCACAGTCGATGTGTTGTAGAGAGCACCCGCTTCGGGTGGAGAGTCGAACTCTGTGAGTGGAGGAAGCCGACGGCGTTCTAGCGGTATATGGGAGCCAGAGTAGATGACGAGATAATTGGGAGTCACAGAGCTTAGTTTGTCAAGCTCGCCAGCAAGCATTTGCTCTGTACGTATCAGGAATCAGAAGAATCCTAGCACTGCAAAGACGACCACTCACCACGCTCGGCCATTACAGTCTTCCTGTATCTCGGAGAACCTTCGATGGCAGGCATCGACAAGGAAATAACATACGTTGTGCTCGGCTCCAGGCTCCACTCCCCCAAGGCTGAACTGCCTTCAATAAGAACAGAACCACAGGTGTTTGTGAAGAGCTCGGTAACTTCAGATGAAGACCCGGAATCTCGTTCGACATGGGGAAACTGGCGAGAAGTGGGCGCATCCTTGATCAGGCTTGCAAGTCTGCAGGAGGGTTGGAGGGTCCGTAAGTCGGAACCGTGGAGCTGGACAATTCATTGCTTAACACTCTTGACACAGAGGGCTCAGACAACCATAGACGTACCCCTGGGTGATCCACCACGACTATAGCATCGTACGAGCAAACGTTTCCGGACGAGATTAGGTCCTCTACTAATACACCATGGTTAGGGCGTGGGCCAGGAGAGAGTCTGCTGAGCGAAAGTGAACTAGAACAGGCTCAGATGTTGAATGAAGAAACAACAGGAATATGGTACCTCTGAGACGACCAAGCAACAAAAGGGACGGTATTTGAGAATGCAGAGACCGCAGTGAAGGGCAACAAAGCCAACAGAGCAGCACGGGCAGCCATTGCGGTCAGTTCTGGTGACCAACTTCAAGCAGGCTCCAATCCGTAGTGGACTTCGATTATGTAATCGGCCAGAAGTAAGTTAACAGCTTAATGTGCTGACTAATTGTTTGCACTTGAGCGGTGTAGTTGGCCAATATGATTGCTACCTCAATGTTATTGACAAGCCTTAGAATCTCCACCAGGACCAATATACATCAAATTTCGTCCGATACATGCCTGCAGTGCTACAATCATAAATGGATGCATCCCGGTCCGGCCAACCATGCCAACCACAGTCCCATTTCCATCACTCAGGAGGGGGGAACAGAAAAACGCCAGCGCCAGAAAAAAATGGTCACTCAGAGAGAACAGAAAGCATCGACCAAGGTGTGACACTAAATCGCCAGCCATTTACCATCCAAACACCCTATGAAAGTACGTCAGCCTCCCGCGTCACCTGCAAAACCCGCACAACAATGGAACTCACTCTTCATGGAACTCGACACCACCGACAGTCTTCTTCAAATTCTTGTCGAAACTAAGCACGCTCCGGCTCACGCTTGCCGCAAGTGCAACGGGGCCACAGACACCAACGAACACCCCGTTTGCACCACCAGCAGAGATACTAGAGCTGACCAGGACATCGAGGTGCTTGGCAAGCTTAGGCCGTCCAGGCGCGAGAGTGATCCCGGGAGGGAGGTACATCCCGTCAAACGGTTTAGTAGGCACGCGGGTGTAAAAGACTGAGACACGGAGTCGTGCGGCGGTGCATTGGGAGATGAGCATTGCGAAGAGCGGAATCATGGGTCCCAAGGCAGCTACCAGCGAGGTGGAATGTTAGCACTTAAACAGAAGCACGAATTAATTGCGTACTGGGATCAGTAACACTCCAAACAACTTCTATGTCCGTAACATTGCTCGTGTTGCCCAACTGGACTAAGTCTTGGACTGCGGAAAGTGCAAAGGTTACACCACTTCCACCAACCACAAACATTGCCCCGGAGTAGCTCGATACAACAGTGTTGCCGACACCACCTGCGGAGTTGCTTAGCACTGAACAACGGTCCCTTCAGGGAGACGTACCATAGGGTCCTTCTACCATCACCATGACATCCTTGCCAACTTGCCGACCTTGCTCGCCGTATGTCGGGGTATTGGCGATATCGTACATCCTGGACGTCCATCTGCCCGCTTTCTTGCACATCAAAACGAGCCCTTCCTCCGTCTTGCTAATGTTGGCGATTGTGAACGGGTGTACCTCAGTCATGCCCCAAACGCCCATAGCAGTCGAGAGGACCCGGAGACGGACGTGCTGGCCAGCCTTCCATCCCGCATTGATAGACGGCAGTTCAACCCTCGTAAGGCCAAGTTCGGGAATGGGCCTCAACGTGGCAATAGTAATGCGGGTTTTGATCGTACGGACAAGGTGATCCAGGCCATAGAAAACGCAGGTAATGATCACGTAGGGAACACAGTCATCCCGGTGATAACACAGCTACAAAAAGAAGTGACATAAGAGTGGCCGCAGGGTACCCAATGTTAAGGGGTCACTTACGGAGACTAACAATACGATCAATCCGATGATGTGGGTTGCAAAGAAAAAGTTATAGGATTTTGCGCGCACGTATTGGATGGAGAAGAAACCAAGCATGTCAAAGCATACAAGGGCAACCAGACCCCAGATGATAAACGGCTCCGAGAGGTTTGTCGAGAGTTCGCCAGCGATACTCCACTGATATACTGCAGAAATACCAATTGTCAGTTTCAAGCAAGGAGGATGGGAAACTTGACGTACCGTAGCCAATTGCATGTATATTGGCAGCGATAACCGCCAAGACGCCAGCAAGACGGTGAAGGTAATTGAGCTGGACTAAATGGTCAGAAGACATTCCCTGAAATATCGTTAACACAAACCTTCTCATACCCCATTCCAACGAGCATTCCAACGACATTATTCTTGGTGGCGAGAATGTAGATGAAAGGCAGTTGGGACGTACTGACCCAGCCGGTACGATTGAAGTCGATAAACGGACTGGACATGTAAAGGCCAGCATAGAACATGACAGCAGTGTACCCTGCCATCAAAAGCACCTGACCGAGTGAATAATTCTCGTCCACGCGCCAGTGAAGGAAAGCCGCAAGCGGGTGCAAAAAGGAGGAGAGCATTGGTACATGCCATCTCTGTTTCGCCGAGATGGTGCCAACAATGGTCATGGGGCGAGGAGGAAGTGGTTTCTCGTTGAGCCCAGACTGTGACGAAACATAGGGGAGGCCTTGGAAATGGGAAAGGGACTCAGTACTGTTCTCGTCGATATTCACGACAGACTTCTGTGGGTTAGAATGCAGATAGACGGAGTTTGTGTTCAGATTGATGCGTGGCTTGCGTGACAGCGCGGCGGATCGGAGAAGGTAGCCTTGAAGCCATTCCGAGGAGCTGCCGAAGCGAGCCACTGCCCTCGGAGCGTTGAACAAAGCGAAGATGAAGATCACGACCAGGATGAGAATGTCTACATTGTAGACGAGGGAGCTGTCGGAGACGATGGGACCAGTGCTTGCTGCTGCAAAGGTGGGCATGGCTAGGGAAGTGGCGAGCCCTCTAAAGAACGACGGTAAAATGGATGACTAGAAAAGAGAGATAGGCGACAGCGGTGGGTGGATAGCGAGCGCAAGAGGGCGTTGGAGAGCAAGCGAGAGAGAAAGGCTACCTGTAGCCTCTGAGCGACCGGCGGAGAAATATGGGGGTTGGATAGGCGTGATGAAAGGGAAAGGGGCGCAGTAGAGAGGAGGCTGACGAGGGGAAGGACGCTTGAAGCAGACTAGACTGGAAACATAATAAATGAGGAGCCAAGTTGCCATGGTTTACAATCATTATTGCCGTATTCACGGGGTCAAAGCAAATTTTCAATGACTTTATGCCGAAGAATGGACCATGACCACAGTCGGAGACAAAAGAGGACAAGCTATTCATGCGAATTAGTTCGCGGCTGCAATCTTGCTATCAGTTGCTGGTCGGAGTGAAGCCTAAGAATGGACGTGGACTGGAGAGACTGGAGGGAACAGAACAATGAAACAACCGAGCATGAAAATGACATACAACACTCACACCTTGAACAAGTCGACTATGGAGTCTGTTCGAGCAATCATTCGTACACTAAATGGCAGGCTTAGGAAGTAATGGTCCTATCCGGATCGGTTGAATGCTCGTAGCCATCTCGCCTTGAGTCCGGGCGCAAGCGACAAAGTTTAAATGAAGTGTAATGAACAGCTACCATTGTTCTGAGTTCACTTCACAAGGCGAGCCAAGCATTGAACGTAGGTGCGTGGGAATTCTCTTCGGTGTCACCCCAATAATCACAAGTGACTGCACGGATCAACTCACGGTTGACCCATATCACCCTTGGCCTCCGTGGACAGGTCGGATATGCCAATGACCCTACAGCTATAGTCGTCCCTCCATTCACACCGAATCACACATACACCTGATCGAACAGGGTCTCTGGGCATGGTAGCATAGGCCAAGACCTCAACTTGTGAGCAATGCGGCATCTAATTTCTACAACCGATACTCCGCAGTAGTGCACCAACCAATCAGCTATCCTCGTTCAGTCATTTGTTACTCTACTTTATCCAGACAAGTTCAGAGCAGACGGACACTCTCAGTATCCTTCCACTCAGCACTACCGGATTGCGAATTCAAAATATCATCTCTACGGCAACACAATCTCATGCAACCTGAGATGCCCGACCAGTCACCACCCGCTGAGGAAGCAAACGGATTGCCTTCGAGGAACGTCTCAATCAACGAATCCTGGTCAATGTGATAGATGGTCGACATCATGCGGGACCAGGTTCGATCAGTGCCATGACATCCGAATAACACGACGACGCCTACTCTGGTTATTTTTTGGGTCCTCGACCAAACGAAAGCTGAAGGCTGATCTGCAAGACCTATCGTACCTCAACTTTACGCCCTATCCAGTCTTCTCGTAGTCTCGCTTCGACCAGTTTGTCCAAGTCTTTTGCAATCTGTACGGCAACGTGGAGTAACCTTAGTATCTCTTCGGGAGCTGTAGGCACCCCCCCGGCCTTGTGCAAGACACATATCTCTCGTTGGGCGTTCAAAGCGATACTCATCGTCCCTGCGCTCAATCTTTGTTCAAGCAACGATGGATCTACCACCGGGCGCGTTGTCGGATCAGGGAAGAACGCAAAAGTAACACAGAAAGGCGTGTGATGGATAGCGAGTGGTACAGGCGCACGCTCATCCGGTGAATGCTAGAATGGCACGGTTGGTTGGAGAATCTGGTTGGCGGACGATATTATGACGTTATTACGCACCACAATGACTTCGTCTCCGATGACCTCTACTTCTGGTCGACGAAAGTGTTTGATGGCAACAATGCCAGCAAGGCATGCACAGTCAAGCATATTCCCTGCGTCTGCAAGACAGTGGACTGTAAGACGAAGGTGCCAAACCTATGAAGCAGCTTTCGATGTTAATTGTGATGCTGATCACGCAAAGTAAACTATACTGCACGAACGCGTTGTCCAGCTTGAATGCAGAGTGATTCCTTGTCAATCGCGTCGCTCCGTCTGAGAACCTTATCTAGCATTCGGGTGATGGCCACCTCCTCTTCTGACGGCCTGTATACGAGCGTAGGAACGAATTTCAAGAAAAATGCCGACAAACGTGGAATGTTAGGCCTACCGACCGAGTTCGTAGTCGACAGAGGCCATTGGAGATATTTCAGAATGAATGGTGATCATGCCTTCAAACGGTCGTTCAGGTGGTGGTTTCACCATTTTTGCATCGACCTGTGCGATAACTCTTTTGAAATATCACTATCAAGTGCTCGATGGGTTGGGGTGATGGCTCACATACCGTGTTTTGCCAAAAGCACATTCGACCCAACCTAGTTCTGGACCAAAGGCGATTGACGGCGTCCGTATTTCCAACTGATCACGACCATCGAGGCGTAGTGACTGTTTCAGAGCCTCGTAGGTGAATTCTTTCTCTGGTATTGACGGTGATTGAGGACGCATAATGTCATGAAATGTTCGAAGTTATCAACTACTAGTATCAACCGTCCAAGTTGGGCTTACGCAAAGTAGCGTCAACAATTGAACTCGAGGAGAATCAGGCCCCCACTGTTTTCGGATCACGCGCTCTTATCCAACACAATACTATTGAGAAAGTTCCGAGCAGAATTCCGATAGTCTATGTTGACATACTACGCCTGACCACAGACCGCCCATCCGTGTAATATTGTGGCCTCGAGTGGGCGGGCCATGAAGGGTACATACCTTAAGTCTCACGACACCAGCGGAAGGGGTGCCAACTTCGAAATGGATCGCAAAGAAAGGTGCATCTAATCGCCTTGTCATGGAGTAGTCTGCAAAGTAGCAACATGCTTGCCATCTCCCTATACAGTATACTAGATCGAGTCTCAATCAAATGGGACAGGTCGTATCCCAGGCCCTTCGATCACCCGAATACGAGCCCCCTCCTCCTGTGCAGCCGCAAATGCGCTCGGCACAGGGATCCCACAACAATCCCCCCACCCTTGATGCATATGTCCGTGATGCGAAACGCCATTCTCGGAAGTCGCTGGCGGCGGTCTTCCGGTGTAAGGAAGAATGGATCCAAAGAGAAAGTGTTGAATAACAGGGAGTTTTCCGAGCACTTCAGCCTTGTACATCTTGATCATCCCTGCATTGACTTTGTCCCATGTTTTGACCTATGAAAAATAAGGCGTAAACGAAATTATCTAGTAGTTCCGGGAAAAACATTGATGCTCACAGCTGAGATGTCGTCGAGCATCGGAGAATGCCATCTGAGGGACGCCGTTTTAATCTAGTTCGTGCGTTAAGCGACTGCAAGATTGGCACAAAGATACCCCAGTATTCACCGAGTTTATGAATTTGATGCAAGCAAAGTACATGTAATTGTTCGCGAGCTCGTCTACGATCTCGGGAACATGAATTGCCTTGGGCGAGGGGTGTCCTGGAGCACGTTTCGAAGTGGGCCCGGCGCTCGTCCTCAGTTGTGCTGATCCAAACAGGAATGGTAAGAAATGATAATCATCGAG
>JBBPJZ010000241.1:0-27516 GCA_038089015.1 Chalciporus aff. trinitensis
CCGGGGAAGCAGGGCTCGTGAGGCCATGTCGAGGCCTTACAAAACCTTCTGCTACCCCACTCGTCAAGTGGGGATCCCAGTGGCCGTGGCTATAACTCATCTGGAACGAGCACAACCGGCAATGGACGCATGGTGGCAAGAGAACGAGAGGGCTTTCGCGAACCTAGGTCTAGTGTTTGATGGCCATGCGTGCCTTACATGTCTGGCCTCTCATCACCGTAGACGGTTGGGCCGAGTGGAAATTCATGACCTAATCTCACAGGACTTCCAACGATTACCAACGGAATCGGTTGACTACCTCACCAAATCTGAGTGCATAATATCTTGAGAATGCCCACACATATACGTTTCAGAGCCAGAAGCACAGCAACCAACCATCTATCTCTCGTGTAGCTTTTAAGTGCATATGCGTACATCTACCAAGTTTATACGACATAGTTTTTGTCATTGATGTATTTTGAAAAATTTCTAGTAATCCGCTAGTCAAACATTACTCGATCCCAGGACGCACATACTTAGGGTACTGGATTGGAATGAGTTGCTCTAGCCGATGATACACGGCGGAAATTTCAAAGAACCTGTTGCCGTACTAGTCTCCTCTAAGGTCACCAGAGTCTATCCTTGTCTGGATCCACAAGTACTGCGAATCATGGGCATCGATAAACTTATCGCCCCAATGCCATATTTACAATTATCCTGATATTACATTTCGTGGCTGAAACCTACACTGCAAGTAGACGCCAGCCTTCAATCCGCCCCCCCATCAATCCAGGTTTACTCACCCATCATGTCAAAGCACATATCTGAAATCTCGATTCTGTCTGTCCGTCAAGTCCATGAATTCCTATCAGATTAGGGTATCGTGGTGAGTTGAAGGTCCTGCCTCGATTAGATGTTCAACCTCCGTACCTTGTCCACCTTCACCTGTGCGACCGTCCCATCCGGCATTTCCTTCTCAATAAAGAACTCTTCATCTTCCTCAACAGGTTCGTTATCCCGTCGTTTGTTCTCCCGAGCGAGCAAAAAACGAATGAGGAGCAAAAGAAGTGGGCAGATGACGTAGCAGATGCCGATAACGAGCCATGGGATATGGTTCCTAGACAGGATTTATCCCGAGTCCATCGGTATAGGTAGCGCGCAAGCTTACCTTGGCTTATACTGGGTCTGCCACATAAAGGGACCTACCGAGTTGCCGATACAATACGCGCTCAGCATGATGGCGTTCGTGGTGACCTGTCACTTTGGTAAACAAGGGTACAACATGTCATTGGAATAAACGCACCCGCTTCGTGTGCCCAGCGGTAACGCTCGTTAACCAGGACAACGACAATACGAACCCCGTCGTTCCAAGATCCACGAGCCAAATCCCAAAGAGTAACCCAACCTTATCACTCCACGGTAAGAACTCAATCATCAACACACCTATCCACATCGGAATGAAGTACACCACGCCGACATAGGCACGACTATTCGCGATCCGGGCTGCAATCGTTACCCCAGACCAGATCGTGATGATTTCAAGTAATCCATCAACGCACCCCAAAAGCGTCGTTTGGAGGTAGCTGAAACCAAAAGAGGAGATGATGATCTGACGCTGGTTCGTGAGCGAGTTGGGGATGTTGTCCAAGCAGGAGAAGAGCGCGAAAAGCCATGTTTTGGGGTCCAATAAGGCTTCGATCATCCTAAGCATCGGAAGATCAGGATCAAATTGGCAAGTAGGAGTGTCTGAACACCCACTGTTCCTTCTTGAAGTGTTTGTTTTCCACGCCAGTTTGGTTCTCCTGAAGCCTTCATTAGCACCCAGCCGCCCACACGCATTCCGTAATTCTCCGACCTTTAGACGCCGAACGGCTGTTGCGCGTTCAGCTTGTGTGAGGAACCATGCATTCGTTGGAGAATCAGGGAAGAGGAACCTATTGAATAGACAATAAGCCAACGTCACAAGACCGACAAGCCAACTGGACAATACATACCAATAAGTTGCTGCCATAATAAGCGTGATAAGTCCCGTGATGACCATCAACCTTGACGGTGTCATTCAGATCTGATCCAACACCATGAGGGCCAAGTCCTCACCATTGCCAAGGTGCGAATCCTTTGGTCGTGATATGCAAAGACCCAAAGCTGATAAACCCGCTTATGATTTGAGCTAGGGTGCGTATTAGTCCGTCTCGTCCGGGAGGATCGGAACCAGATCGCATACCTGTCCCGTTCATCAAGACTGTAGACCCTTATTAGTACTGCCACGCGAGAGAAGATCGTCAGCAATACTCACACCAATACCCCACACGTAACGTTTGCTCGTTTCGGGTGTAAAACATGGAACTGACGATCATGAACCCGGCCGTGATAGAACCCTCGCACATGCCAAGGAAAAGTCGACACACGAATAGCCCCGCGAAGTTCTTGGATGCAGCTTGGCAGATCAAAGCGATTCCCCAAACGAAGATATTAATACTTGCCCAGTGAAAGAGATGTCAGCGGTCAACGCGTGGGGTAATGTGGGGTAACGTGGTGATCAGATGACACCGATGACAACCTACCTCATCCATTTCCCAACTGGGAACCGCTGAAGGGCGAGATTCTGGGGGTATTCGAATACGAAATAACTAATATAGAAGATTGTGCCGAGCCTGGTAGGATGGTGGTCAGGTGAACGCTGGCGATGACCTGAGAACCAACGACACGTACCAATTGTACCTATAAAGCGACGTTTCAGAGTCGAGATCACTACAGCTCATGTCTGAATTGCAAATTGAACGTACTGGTTCGTCGTAAGATGTGTGCCTTGCCTGTCACTTGTCAGAGACACTCCAGAGTCGGATCAAGCAGGAAATATCTCACTGGATGCCAAGAATGGCTGAACTCCCCAGAGTGGTTTTGTCCATAAACTGAACCCTTGTCCCCACCTTGGATTCAACGCAGGAGCAACGAGCACTAACGTTCTCACTCACCAGTAGAGAGCTGCATGAGAAGCACTTGAGTCACGACGACCTTCAGCGATGGATCAAAGGACGCACTGCACATCAACGGCAAAATATGGTAATCAATCTTCTTCCTGTACATCATGTGAGAAAGAGATAGAAGGCCAAACCGTTCCACTCACCGAACGCGTAATGCTTCGGCGGGGTCCAACTCCCCCGACAAGCCAGCCACGATCTGTGCACCTGTGTCAACTTCGTTCGTCTTCAGTGCGTGCACATTGTCATGTTCTTGTTCCACCTGAGCTTTCTTCTCCTGCTCGCTGTCCGCTGAAGCTGCATTAGAAGGGACACGACGCATATTTGTGACGGGGGTCTGCTCAAAGCCTCGACTCGAATATGATTCGGATAAGCACTTCTTATACGCGGAACGGCACTACCCTATAGGGATGGGAAGAAGTTATCGGAAGAGATAACAGCCTGGCAGATAGTTCATGATCTATCCTCTGTGGGACACGATTTGGCCAGAACAAGCTTATCAAGGGCGACTGAGAGATAACATAAATGGTCATAAGGTATCCAGCAAGATCAACAGCAAGCACACCTGAACCCAAACAAGCGCCAAGTGTAGGTCAGCTGCATGGAAGCTTCGGCCCGATTAAGAAAGTACTCCACAAAACATCAGCCCAACAAGTTAACATGCGGTTCCTGAGTATGATGACCCCTGGCGGGGGCATTCAGTAACTCGGCGCACGTGAATGTATTTCGCGTTGCATACCATATTCTAATCAATCATTCTTCTTTGAGACATTCGTGAAGCGAGCGGGGAGAGGTGCATTCTTAGCGAGCTCGCTAGTCAGCTTCTCGAAGTCCACATCGTTGCGCTTGAAGATGTCAGCGATGATCGCATCGACGTCTTCTCCCACTGGTAGCGCCTTTCCATCCTTTGTCATCGTTTTCACCTGAATGACTTCCATCATCTGGTTAAAGACATGGATCTTGCCCATGGCCCGTAGTCGATCCTACATATACTGCGTCAGCAAGCGAAGGCAGAAGTCCTGGCACGACGCTGACTCACCCTAAGCCCCTCCATCATGTCCACTTGGTTTTGAATATCACTCTCCTTCCCCTGCTCAATCGCACTCCACCCATCCTTCATTTTCATCCAAACACACAACTCCCATGTCTTCGCCCCAATAACACCCTTCTTGTCCATTTCGCAGGCGGTCGCCATAGCCCTATAGTCATACGCCCACTCTTCCCACGGCAAACCAAATGCTGCACTCTTCATCTCCTCAGCGTCGACGGCACGGCGAAGAAGATCTTTCATGAAGGCATCCCTCTTTTCTGGGGCCTCTGAGACAATATTGGCGATGGTTGATTCGCTTGGTTTTCGGAAGATGACTTCTTCCTTGGGGAATCCGTGATGCCAGCGCATGACAGCGACACCGGTAACGAATTCGCGTACGAGAGGAACCAAAACAAGGAAGATGAAGATATCCAGGAGGGCATTTCCGAGGAGTCCCCAATGAAAGGTTGGAGCGGTCGCGCTCCAGTCAGGTACGAGTCTGCCAATGACAAACCAGACACCATAACGAGATAGGCCGGTGTAAGCACGTCGGAGAAGTAGGGATGACCAGACCAGGTTCATCCCGAGTTGCATCAGAAAGTGTAGTCTGGGACATCATCGTTAGGAATGACTGAGAACTGGGCGCGAGAATGATTTAACCTACTTTCGGGTATATGCATTGTTAGCGTCGATGTGCGTAACGTATATCTCGGCCCTGGGATCACATGTGGCCAAAAACGAGTGGACTGGGTGGCTCTCCGGTACTTTGTATGCCGCTGGCATGTCGAGGGAGCTATGCAAGTTGTTCCAAGTATCGTGGAGACACTAGGTTCCACGTACTCGTGGCCTGAAACAACCCGTTATATAAGCAGATGAATTAGGCAGGAAAGTGTTGACATTGCCTCGGACTTGGCAGGTGAATGGCCCGCGATGAGCATCTATGCGATGTTCTTGAAGCTCTAGTCGGATATATGTGAACTTCACCGAGTTTTCGTCCTGGTTTTCTGCGATGAGGCTTACTGGGAGGGTCGACATTGAGTTCGGTTCGATCGTTGACAGGGGTGTACATGTAATCTGTTCCCACGCACAAAGGTTATCAGCTCAGTTTTTCACGATGCTGGTTTCTTCGATTCTTCCACAATCAAAAACGCCAATGAAGAGAAACGACGGTGCAAAGAGTTGAGCTTACCCTCGTTTTCGACGATGGGTTCGCTTTGACATCGCCCGTTCGGCACCACCCTCCTTGTTACACTGTAAAGGGACGGGCTTTTCATTCCTCTGATGGCGTTCAAGTTTGCGTGGTTTGGATTGATAGTCATTTCCTACTCGTTACCTGGTACCAACCTCCTACAATACAAAACCCTTGTCATGTCCTCACTTCATACATGATTCCCGTCAAGTATACATGTATAAGAATTTTACCAGTGCAATATGTGTGTAGCACATTGGTATCCCTGTGGGTTCCTGACGAGATACAGCTGGTGGTATTCCTCTGCGTCATACCAAGGTCCAGCCCCAAGAATCTTCGTCACAATCTTTTGCCCTTTGGGTGTAAAATGTTTTGCTTGAACTTCCTCCGTAACACGCTTCGCGATACTTTCCTGTTCAGCACTGTGGGTGAAGATCACAGATCGATACCCTGCGACCATAGCTCAGCGCACATCACCCCACAGTGGCATGAAGAACATACGAGTGCCTATGTCCGCTCCTTGGCTGTTCAAGGTCGTCGGATCATGGGTGCGATAGAAGAACTCTAAGATTCATCAACTCGTATTCTTTAGATGTATCGGCAACGACAGGATCCCCACCGACAAGTTCATCGTAAGAGACGATGGTCGGATCGAACTCGATCCTGAGAGCCTCAGCGTGGCCGGTCTCCTCAGTGCAAACTCGCTCATAACGTCGTTCATGGGTGACCAATGACTCTGCGCCTCCAGTATAACCGACAGTAGTCTTCAAGATGCCCTTGTTCTGGGAGGGAGGGTAATGCTTCAGGAAGATGTGCTCGACTCCCCAGAAGCAACCAGCTGCGAACGTGGCGATTTCAGGCTTCTGCGATGCTGTCATGTTTGTCCTTAGACGAACGTGCTGCCATCCAAAATGACGGTTCAAACCTACCTGAACTCATTGTGGAGCGATAGTGAGATACGTCGACCTTTAGGCTTGAAAATCCGTTCGTGGCGAGTGAGACTAGAGCAGTGCGGACTTGGTTCAAGCGATTGAACATGAAATGGGCCAAGTGGTGGTTTGCGGTACAAAGTCGGACGATGGCGTCGTTATTGCGCGTGTAGTAGGCACATGATGACAGAGACCTTACAAAGACGGCCGAACTACAGCACAGCCCGATCGTTACATATGGTTCGATGATACCAGCGTACGTTCTCTGTTTACTTGCCGCCCATCCATGATCTCCAAAACTCGGAAACCTTGCAAGATGCCAGATCAGGATGCATGACATCATCTCAAACAGTGAACGTAGTGGGCCTGATGAGACGGAGCAAGGTCGCTAGCAAACTTGAAAGTGCTGACGACCTTGTGGATGATTCCAAAGGGGAGGGTAAAAGCGATGGTATGAAGGCTTTATACCACCGACTGACTCGGATTGGGGTAGCGGACTCATTTAGCGGGAACTCGTCGCAAGAGGCTTGCAGAAAGAAAGGCAAAGAGAGGGAGTGTAAATGCTGCTCGGCCCCCTCCACCAGGCCATTCGTCCAGATCCATCCCCCGCGCAGTTTTGTTTGAGGAAGCCGCATACTACACCTATGCGCGTCGTTTTCTAAAGCCAACGTTCGTCCCCATCTGCTGCCACTTACGCGGGTGATCCATCCTATCACGTGACCACTCCCAGTTCATGGGGACGATGTCCAAAGTCAATTGTGGACGTGACGGCGGTTCCGTTTGCGTTCTTGGTGAGTTGTTTGTTGGCCACAATTGCCTTCTGCTTTTCTTGGGTATTGCGCTGATGCATATTCGTTGCGAGATGTCGAGATTGTCCCACTACAGCCCGCCACACCACATGTGTAAAACATGGCCGCTGACTCGGATGTATGGTGTTGGAGTTTATCTGGTACGAACGCCGATGCTACCTTTTACCCCTCTGCGAAGCAGGGTTGCGTCGATGTGCACGCCAGTGGAGACGGAAAGGGCGGTGTGGATAGACGCGAGGCGGAGTATGCCACAGGGAAGAGATGGCAGGTGCTCTGTGAGTGACACTTCGTGTACTTGAACTGATACCGATTGTTTGTTTTCGTTCTTGGATGGAACATAAGGCTCCGCCAAGGTCGTCTATGCGTCCAGGAACGTATTCGGAGATGCCATCGCCTCCTCAAGTATCCTCGACCCAGAGTGTCAATCCACCCCCTGCTGCTCCCATTCTTGAGGCTCTCTATACGTTCTCTGGTTGCATGCATTGCACCAATCTTTGCGGTCTTTGGCCATCGAAACTCTCCACGCACGTCCGAAACAAAAACCACCTTCGCTTCTGCACCAGTGATAATCAAATCCCCTGCCTGCCGCTTATTACCCGAGTCACATGCAACTTGAACTACGGATCCGCAAGCAAGGTTTGCGTTGCCCGAGGTAAGTATTGAGTCGGTTGCTTCAGTTGAGAGTGCGAGAACAACGGGGAGTTTGTTCCTCTCTGATTAGGGGTGAAGCCTGATGCCAAGGAAACGGTAGCCAGGGGGAGCGCAATGGAGATCTGATACACGCTGACGTCGCTGTTTCGATGAGCAGAACGTAGTGCGTCACGCGGACAAAAACGCATTCCTGGTTCTCTACGCTCGTAGCCCCCCTTGGAACCTGCAAAGGCTGTTGTTATGCCAGAAAACAGATCGCTCCACTCCTCTCGAAGTCACAGCATTTTGTTGGTAACCCAGCTCAAGATCCAGCTAAGTCGATTGATGCACCGGCCGTCAAACCGGAGTTGATGTAGCCCGCACGCAAACCCCTGAAAATCAAGATCCCACTCGAAGAATCTGCATCACCTACGTTGGGCATAGAACTCTCGATACTCGTTCCATCCCGCCGATGGTCCAGTTCTGTCACTGAGTCCCAACGTCGACCCCGGGATCATGCCACAGACGCTAATACCACCGCCGCTCAGATTGCGGATCTTGACATCCTCCCTGATGGGTATGACCATGCAGAAACATAACGATGTCACTCTAATCTGAATAAAACCCCGAGAGTGGTCTTCGGGCCCCAATTTGTCCAGGCTCTGGCCTGAGTCCAAGGGGAATTAGAAGGGGTCCTGGTACAAGTCGTCACGAATGGCCGTGCTGAAAAAGATGGCGCCGGTAGGGATGGTGCTGATGCTTACTGACATCGTTGGGTAATATTGACACGAAGCACGTGAAGCCCACTTTCGGGAGTAGGGACCTGTTTTATGACACAGAGAGCTCCTTCGGCCCCCAAAGTTGTGGTTTCAAAGCCATCGAAACCTTCACTGCAGCCATCGCTTTCTCCGAGTGCACCACGTGTTTCACGCGAAGAGATTACAGATACCGCTCATGTCCGTGCCTTGATGGATCTCTGTGGTCCCTGTCGCAGATATATCTCAGTTGACGAGGTTGAATGAAGATGATGAAGTTCATGGACCGGTCTCAGTAGTGCCTACACCCATTTTTACTTCAACCTGGACCCAACACGAATACCGATTGTCAACTCCCGTATCATCTAATCTGAGTTCGCCTCAGTCTACATGTCGTCATACCATCTTCCCGCGACGGTCACACAATTAGTTTATATACAGAGATTCCTCGCTGTACGCCACTAAAAACGGTATACATACTTGCCGCAATTACACCCTCCATGCTGCACATGATCCATCTAACACCAGTTTCATCCGCTGCTTACCACATCGACTCGCTCTTCCCCTGTCGCCCTCGCTGCTGTCTGTCAGTGGATGTATCTCGATCACAATAGGCAACGACCCATACCGTCGAGATCTCAAGAGAGGTGTCAGAAGTAACGGTCCGGCAGCTAATTCTGTACCGTGGTAGCACACATATTTATATTTAGTGAACGGAGGCTTACTACACCTTACATACTGCTTTTTCCATGCGTAGGTTGATCAACCGGAGAATTCGAAACGTCGCTCAGTTCCTAACCACTGATCAGCATCCGACGCGCACTGGAACCAGAATGCCTAGGCCTATTTGGGCTTTTTGACATATTATTGGGGGACTGGTGCACAATTTGCAAAAGTCGAAAAATATTTCAATGATAGAGATCAAACAGATCTCTCTCCTACCTTTGCATGTGACACGCAACTGGCCCATGCGTTCACATTTTTCTCGTTGAGACAGGGTGTTGACAAATTTTGAGAGCAGATGGGCCAGGCGAGTCTTCGGAGTCAGACACCACACGTCCTAGTACCTGCCCACGGGCTCCGCAGTTTCCGTCCAGATCAGCGCTATCTCGATCAGTGCAAGGATGATTGCTTAACCCTAAGCAGGTGTATGGCCCAACACAACTCTGATCGGATCAAAATTTCCACAGGATTGTGCCTAAGGGTTTCATGTCGGATATTCTCTCTGCATCTGGCCGAGCTTGAGCAGAAATCGCAGCCTACAACAATCTTATCTCCAAAGCCGTTTGCCATTGCTTGGCGACCACCCGAGATGTGCAAGCAAAGGGGTGTCTTGGGGTATGATTGACTCCGAGTCAAGACGCTAGCTATGTCGGTGGGCGTGGTCTCCTTGATTTTCATATGTCTATCTTATGCATTTTTATTTGGAAAGGTCGTTTTGGACAGCACTATCACATTCCTCTGGTCTGATTTGCATAAGAGGGGTGAGCTCTGTCTTTTATTCTCCCTCGCTAATCTCGACCAGCTCTCTCACTCAGTTTGTCTGAGCTGTATATTTGTGTGCTATTAGCGATTGCGTTGTAGCTTTTACCATGTTCGATTCTCTCCCATCCCAGTTCTGTCTTAAAGATCTCTGTGCCATTACTGGTCGTGTATGCGAACTACGGGTCAATCCTCACCAAACAGAAGCCGACCGCGAAGCTCGCGAGTGGTTCTACAGGTACGTATGCTCCTCAGATGTTTGTGTTGCTCGTACTGACTGCGGCGAATAGCATTGGCTTGTACGATGAGGCGCAGCAGTCCAAGTTCCTCAACTACGGCAAATTCGATCTCTTTGCTGCTCTCACCTTTCCTGATGCTGACCTGAAACACCTCGCGACTGGTATCATATTCTTCTTTTGGGCGTTCTCGGTATGTGTAAGGGGAAGTTGTTCTGCCGTGGCTAACGCTGTCCTTGCAGACCGACGATTGGGCGGACGGGGGCGAGCCTGGGTTAAACTCCGACATCGTCAAGGCTGCCCATGAAATTTCCATGGGCGTTTTGAACGACCCGGATGGCCCCCGCCCAGAGTATCCCTACGCTGCCATGTTGTATGAGTGCGTATTTTCGGCTTTGCCTTGGTCGCACGCTGTCACTCATATTATGACTTCAGTCTTATGGTTCGTTTTCGCAAGACCGCCACCCCAGGCGCTTATAGGCGGTATGTAGTGGTTTACAGACGATGCCCGCACCCACGTTTAATCCGCGCGATAGCTTTATCAAAGCCTTCGTGGATTGGAGCACTGCTCACCTCCAACAATCCAAAAACCGATTTCAAGACCGTATCCCTCCTGTTGCGGAGTTCATTCCCATGCGTCGTGCAACCATCGGTGTTGCTCAGGTAGAAGGTTCGAGGAGTTTTCGCACGTTCCCTACAATCTGCTGATGACTCTGCTTCTTGTAGCTATGATTGAATACTCCATTGACATCGACCTCCCAGATGAGGTCTTCGCAAACCCCATTGTCCAAGCTATGTCAGATGCGACGAATGATCTCATGACGTGGCCTAACGTGCGTGTGCATTCTCCGTTTTGGGAAACCTTCTTCTAAGCAATTGTCGTTGAAACAGGACCTTTGTTCTTTCAACGTGAGAGGATTTGGGTATTATCCGCTCCACCTCAGAGACTGATCCATTTCTTTGCATACAGAAGGAGCAATTGGATGGCGACTACCAAAACCTCGTGTTCTGCGTCATGAACGAACGCAGTGTAGGCCTGCAAGAAGGCATCAATATTGTGACGGATATGCTCTCCCAGCGGGTGGAAGACTACATCGAATTGAAGAACAAGTTGCCTTCTTTCGGGGCCGGGGTCGACAAGGAACTGGCGCGGTACCTGTACGCCCTTGAGAACTTCGTACAAGGCACGGTCTTGTGGTACTACCTCAGTCCAAGTAAGTTTTTTGATCACTCTCACGCATGTTACGATGCTAAGATATGCTCCGAAGGATACTTCCGCGGGGTTGATGTCACCAACCGGGAAAACCTAGTTATCCCTTTGTTCCAGCGTGACCTTCTGTAATTTCAGGATTTGCGAAGACTACTTTCATCAAAATTCACCGCCTCGCATCTTCTGTGTATTTTCTGATCTATGGAGCATTGTACGATCCTTGGGTGTATGGTAGTCCTCCTGACTGTACTCTATCAATCATCCTCTTTTAATGCTATTCGATGCTATTCACGGATGCTGGTGGGCTGAAGGGAAGTGCGTCTGTGTGATTCAACAGCTGAGCCGTCAGCTCATGCTCCAACAGTTCGCAGATGCAGTTGGCGGAACGATGGCTGCAAGTTTCACTGCACCAGGAATGGGGTCTGGTTCCGAGATCGATGCACATGGTGAAGAGTTCTGTCAGAAAATCATGACATCGATATTCCCGTGTCCAACAAGGCAATCGTAACGACGCCGTCTCTGCTGTGAAGGTGCCTCGCGCGTGCACAGGGTATGTGGACATTCGTACTAGAATACACCGGGAGGCAATGCGTCTAGTGCATGCTTACCATACTACATGCCACCCGTCACGGTTGCTCCTCATATCGCATGATATACAGGCAATGAGATTCTGGCGTACACCATTGATCAAAGGCCAACGTGGGAGTAGACCTGATGGACAATGACGTCTAGTCTGACTCTAGAGCAAAGTCTACCTATTTGTGTCTAGAAGGCCCTGATTGATGAAACCGATCGCGTGTGCACAGGCACACATTTACAAGAACTTTGGTTTGAATCTAAGGCGAATATAGATGACGGGTGTGACCTATTTGCTCCTAAAGTCCTCTCAACCACAGTAAACTCTAGTCAACTCCACCCGAGCAATCAATCATAGTTCCATACGTTGCTCCTGAAACACATACAATCTTCAAAATAGCATCGAAGATTCCGTAGAGATCCACTCCCGCAATAAATCCGGTAGCAATTGGGAAGTGGTACAATTGAATGTTGTTGAAGTACCTGGGCAATGAGTGATCCTCGGCGTTGGAGTGCATTTGACCGAGACCCGCAGAGGCCTTACATTTTTCGCCAGAAAAATGCAAAGGTGGACCCGAAGAGCATTGTCAGCAGGTCCAAACCTGAGTGTGGTCGAGTGTGAAGCGGTGCCGTCGCGTGTTGATCGTTACCATCCAATAACGAGGGGATGGTGCATTAATAGGGCCAGTAAGAGTCCTGGATGAAGTATGAGTGCATATTTCATTAGCATGGATGGGGCAACTGAGATGGAAAAATATTTCATCTAACCAGGAGTGTTTGGATCTACAGGAATCAAACGCCTGTGCAGGTGTCAGAAAGGGATGGGACGAAGCCACAAATACATACCACTCCTAAGGTGATGATTATGAGCCCGACGCCAGAGCACTCTAAACACGACGGGCTGAGCGTCGCCCAGCGATAAATAAAACCCAAAGAAAAACTTACGCCACCCAGGAAGCTGTAAGAAGCACTTCTACTGGTCAACATGCCAACAGCGATGAAGGCCGGCATCCAATCCCAAACTCCTCCCTATCAAATATCAAAGAGGGATTAATTACCACAAAAGGGGGGGAGACCGGAAACTTGCACCAACCCAGTTCTTACTAGCAAGGGCTGAAATCTACCCCATTCTGTTCAGCGTATAGAATATATGTCAATCCCACAACCATGCAGGAGCATACTCGCTCACCACCCGGACGGCGATTCCAAAACAAAATGAGATGAAAAACGCCTTCGTTTTTTTTTGCTTACTTCTATCGCGGCATTTTTCCCGACATGCAACGACTGAATGGTGTAAGCGGCGGCTAGCTGGAGGGGAAGACGAGCTTCAACTTCAAAATATAGAATTTGCGAAGTGTGACGGAAAACGCGATCCCAAAGAATGCGTGGCAGATTGTGAAGGTGATCAGACGGCCGATATCTTGTCTGCCGTCGACAAGAGGCTACAGCGAGTCAAGAAATGTGTATTGACAGCCCAATGTGGACAAATACGAACCACAAGGCCGTATTAAGATGACTTTAAGATTATGGAGAATCCTTGGTTGTGCGAAAGGGTTGACGTTTATACAGTATTGTGCCAGTCCTGGGTTTTCGTACCCCTTCAAACAGGTCAGTGTGGGTAGCCTTGAACGCGGAAAGTCTCATCTGTTGCCAGTGGATGGTCAATGACTCGAAATTCGAGTTTGTATGGCATATTTGACTTCAATGTATATAATGACTTGTCTAGACAAGGCCTGATTGCAGGTGCCGCGGAGATTGAAGGATAAGAGGATTTCAATCGGCGCTTGAAAGTGTTGGACCCGTAAACTCGCGAGGCCGAATACAAGTGAAAAGTGTTCTGTACGCCAAATAGTGTTGCACGTCGCGCCAATGAGTCTCTCCTCGTTTTTCTCGTCCTTCTTCACCGTCGTACACGCCGACGCGCCTGAAGAGCCAGAGGCCGAATCTGCGCAGGCCGAACAACCGGAGGAAGAGGAACCGGAAGATGTCAGTTCACTACATTCAAATTCACCTCTATTTGTTCGTACTTACTCATGATACTTACAACCTAACCGTTTGCCTTCCAGTTGCAACCAGTAATCCGAGACGAATGCAAAGCCGCAGGCAAATGCGCACCTCTGGCACGGCACTTCGAGCACTGTCAAGAAAAGGTATCTGCCGGGCAGGGCTACAAGGGTGAAGACTGCGTGGAGGAACTGTGAGTCATATGCATATCTTTAACCTACCGAAGACTGACCTGCTCTGTGAACAGATGTACGTCCTTATGAACTTTCTACCTAGTGAACTAGGCTGACGGGACCTTTGACAAACCAACCTCTGTCTCCAGTCCAGTACGTGTTTCATCCCCTCAGTGTGATTGCTTGCTGAACCCGATTTGTGTAGCATGATGCACTGCGTTGACGTATGTCGTGTGCTTCTCGCGCTTCTTGCTGTACTCATTGTGACCTCACCTCCACTCTAGGCTTGTGCTGGACCAAAATTATTCTCCAAGTTGAAGTAGGTCAGTGCTAATCATGTCTTTACCATAGGTAGGAATCCTTCTCGTCTCTGATGTACAATTCTGATTATTACAACCTTTTAGATACATTCTCTCGCAGCGTGTTTGAGGGTGGAATACACTTGCTCCGTCCCTTTGTGTGACCCCTCACCCAAGCATAATGAACATCGTGTCCGCTGTCGTAGCTCGCCACGGCATTTTTTCAGCCCTTTGAAGCTCTGATGAATGCGAAAATAATTGGTCTCCGGGTGGCACCACTGCCTCCACTTCCCTCGGCTGTGTTTCTAATGGTGGTTTCATCTACTGCTTGCCTTCTGAGTTGAGTAAGATTTTTATGTCCGCGTGCTGATGATGAAACGATAGCAGTATGTCTTGACAACGTTGTTCCAACTTCAAAATGAGGATATTTTTCGATTTAGCAGTTTTCTTGCCGATAGCCCTTCATCGTTGTAGCTCCATTTATGAATGCATCGATAGGGTTGTGTGTACAGCAACCCAGATTTTAAGAAACCTTGGGATGTCACTGACAGTAGTACATGGTGTCACTGTCAGGATCAGTCCGCTATTCCACGTGATGGCGATCACGAGCGGAATTGGTTCCGTTCTCGTACAAGTAAACCCGCTTCACTTGTACACCCCACAGTGAGAAGCAGAACACTCAGCACAAGACGCTCCTTGTCGGTGGTTAGTATTTCTGGTTCACTGGGCCCTACGTTGTACGCGGATTGACATCTCTTCCTTCGTGGACAACCAATAGCGCATTGTACCTGCCACTATGAACAGTATTGTTAAGAATGAGGCTATCTCTTCCCCAACAATGGCTGAACCTCCCCCAATCATGTTGATTCTCCCAATTCTCCAGACGGTTCTCTCCTGGTCGTCTTCAGCATTTCGCTTCAGTCTCCGCCTTCTTCTCACATTGGCTGCCCCGTTGTATCTCCTCTTGCCCGTGGTCTACGGAATCCTCTCACCCCTCATCTTCATGATAGACGCTGCGGTGAACATCATATTGCTCATCCCACTGTCCCTCATGTATCGGGTCGTGGTCGCGTTATACCCCTTCTACGTGTTCTGCGCTGTAGCATGCCTTACTGGAGCTGCAGTGGGATTGCTGGGCCGTTACCTTGTCGGTTTCATCCTTGATTTCCTCGCTCACACCGAATACTTCTCCCCCCCAACAAAACCCCTTCCAGCTGCCCCTCCATCCACCCAACAGCCAGGGCTTAGGAAGCGAAAGCGGAAGAGCGTTCGAATCCAATAGAAGCCCCTCGTTCTCCTCACGTTCGCAAGCTCCTCTCCACCGCATACAAGCATAAAACCGGATTGCATCCATAACTACCCCTCATAGCTCAATTGTACACCACTCCTCCCCCATTGCCCTTCTGTTGTATCGTATGCTTCACCTTCACAACCACGTAGGGATCGGTTCCTTTTTTATGGAATATTTGGTATGTTCGGGGTTACATGACTACATTAGCAGAATACTTCTGCAGGGTTGTGCCGTTCTGGAGGCTGCATACCGTACTTGCCAAGTTGCTTGCTTCGAATCTTGTACTGTACAGCCACGAATGGGATGAGTCAGACCCCCAACACTGTGGCCTCCGCTCCGACCGGCTCCGCCCCTACCCCCTGATTCGACTCGCACTCTGCTTCTCATCATTATTTATGACTTTATGTCGCGTTCCGGGGGTTCAACTCACATACCCATTTGCAGTCCTACATCTGCCGGGATGGTGGGTATTCTTTATCGTCCTTTGGCCACGGACTAACAATATCTGATAGGCAATTGCATCGTTGTCACCTGATTCTAAACTGGACCATGTCAATGTTGATGTCAACATGTACTCCCTACCTTCTGAGTCGTTCAGTGTGGAATCCACTGTAGTAGACATACAAGCCCTGCGTGAGAAGTTCGTGGGTGATGTCAATCTGCCCGAGTGTGAGTGTTTGCCTTTCGTTGCCATCCATGTAGCTAAAGCCATTTTATAGGTGAAGAACCGCTGTTGAAACACACTAAACGACGCTTTGTCCTCTTTCCCATACAATATCATGAGGTATAGCATGAAACCCCCCCTTTTTGTCGTTACTCACCGTCCGCTAGATCTGGCAAATGTACAAGAAAGCGGAAGCCTGCTTTTGGACCGCAGAGGAGATAGACCTATCAGACGATATCCGTGATTGGAACCACCGTCTTAACAACAACGAACGTCATTTTATTTCTCATATTCTTGCCTTCTTCGCTGCCTCTGATGGCATCGTGAACGAAAACCTCGTCGAGCGTTTCTCAAACGAAGTCCAAGTTGCAGAAGCTCGTTGTTTCTATGGTTTTCAAATCATGATGGAGAACATCCACGCCGAGACATACTCTCTCCTTATTGACACGTACATCAAAGATCCCAACCAACGCGAATATCTCTTCGACGCAATCGAAACCATCCCTTGTATCAAACGCAAAGCCGACTGGGCTCTCAGATGGATTTCCGATCAACGCTCGACATTTGCCGAGCGTCTCGTTGCGTTTGCAGCTGTTGAAGGCCTCTTTTTCTCTGGGTCCTTCGCGTCCATTTTCTGGGTGAAGAAACGCGGGCTTATGCCTGGTCTCACATACTCCAACGAACTCATAAGTCGAGACGAGGGAACACATACTGATTTTGCGTGTTTGTTGTTTAGCTATCTCAGGCGTCGTCCTCATCCGAATGTCGTTGAGCGCATCATCGTCGAGGCAGTGAAGATTGAGCAGGAGTTCCTGACCGGTACGTCGTTGAGTTTGTTCTGAAAGGTATCGCATATTCATCCTCGCTTGGAAGACGCCCTACCAGTGGATTTGATCGGGATGAATGCGCATCTCATGTGTCAATACGTCGAGTTCGTCGCAGACCGTCTGCTGGTATCACTCGGTAATGACAAAGTATACAACGCCAAGAATCCCTTTGACTTCATGGATATGATCTCGATACAAGGAAAGACCAATTTCTTCGAGAAGAGGGTGTCGGATTACGCAAAAGCACATCTCAACTATACGAGTCGGACGCAGGGAGCAGCATCTAGCAGGGTTTTGTGAGTGGTTTCGCTCAGGTTCTGTTCTTTGTACTAATCCTTATATACAGTACGCTGGACGAGGATTTTTGAAGCTTTGCGCTGATCTTGCGTGCGGATTACTTTCTTTGCCGATACATTACATTGCATCTATTATAAACTTTGCTCCCTCTCACTCCGCATCGCGATAGTCCCGTCTCAGTAATACTTTAGACCCAGCATGCATAAATACCATCAACGACCCTCGATGACCTTCTTTGTCCCAGTGTGTTCCCGCTTCGGGTTGTTCGTGCTTCGCGGCACCCTTCTCATCCTGAGAGACGGTGCCATACTTAGCCAATGAACTCGAAGTCGGTCAGAACCCGGCTCTTGTTCGCGAGCACCTTATCTCCCACTATCGTTCCTCGGTCGCGTCCCCTTTATCATCATCCACTCACCCTGACACACCGACGATGCCCGACGGTCGTGCACCACAATCCGCAAAGCTTCGTGTCGCAATATGGTACGTTAAGACCGTAAACTCCATGCCCTCCGAGATACTCATGATCGTGCCTGGGTACCCTTCCAGTGGTGCCGGAATAGGTGGTCTCGTGCTAGCGCTCGTGTTGCGAGATAGCAATTGTTCTGTGAATCTCTTCGAATCTGCAAGTGAGATCACGGCAGTTGGAGCGGGTATTACCTTGTTCGTGCGAGCGACAGAGATCATGCAGTATCTCGGACTACTCGGTGAATTAGCCCCTTTGGCGATTACTCCACCTCTACCCAACACGGGTAAGTCAGAAATACAGGCCCCTCAGTTACCTTTTCCTAACCTGTTACGGGTCTGTTGTAGGCCCCTACTTTAGAAAGGGCTTTCAAGTTGGGGATAATGCCTGGTTCCAAAGGACCCTAAAGAGTGCGTGGGCACCCTCGCATTCCTCATGATCTGATACGAATGTCCCAGGACAGCTGGTCCGCTGCAAATCCATCGACGAGACCTGATCAACATCCTCTTGCGCCATATCCCGCCAACAACGTCTATCCATCTCAACAAAAAGCTCCTGTCTTGGTCGCAAGACCCAACAGGGTGTGTCACGTTGGAGTTCGCTGATGGAACGATGGCCGAGGCGAATGTCCTCATTGGTGCAGACGGTATTGGGTCAGTGACAAGAAAGTGTATGTATCAGCGCTTGGCGGAGAAAGATGAAGAAGAGTCGGGAAAGGTCCCTAGTCCATTGAGACGTTTCATAAATCCGCTCTGGACAGGCCTCATTGCCTATCGTTCTTTGATACCCATGGAAAAGTTCAGCTCGAAAGGCGTACGATTGGAAGCTGTGGAAGCCAAAATGCTCACCTATGTAAGCGGACTTTCTTCACCGAGTTCTGCACTACGAAGTGGTAGCTGACGTATCTTGGAGTTCATTGGAAAGGGTCAGGTGAGGATCGCAAGCCTAAGGATGTCAAAAGACTGAGGAGCATTGCCTAGCATATTGTGACCTACCCAGTTTCTCAAGGACGGCAACTGAATGTGGTCGTATACCGCGCTATCCCGGGTGCATTCGACACGCCAATTCCTGAAGGTCAATGGGATTCGGATGTTGAGCCTCACGAACTCTCAGAGCTACAAAAGGCATACTCGACCTGGGAACCCGAGGCTCAGGCGATTATTCAAGTAAGTAGGCGCCGGGGAGAGATTTCTTCCCTCACACTTTGTTTCTCTCATTCTAGCACCTGGAACGGCCGACAAGATGGGCAACAAGTGTCGTGAGGAAGTTGCCTTATTTCGTTTCGGGAGCAGTCGCAATTCTGGGAGATGCGGTAAGTACGAGTTTCGCGAGGATAAGAATGGAAAGCTACTACGAGCTAACACGATTCTTTTTCAGGCCCATGCAATGGAGCCTCACTTTGGCGCGGGAGCCGATCAAGCTATTGAAGTACGCCTCTTAAATTAGCTTTTCGGGAAATTAGGTGACGCACCATGACCATAATATTCTTCAGGACGCGTTCATTCTTGGACGACTACTTGCTCACCAGCGCGTGTCTAAAGATATGATCAGAGCAGCGCTTCAGATTTATGAAAGCGTCCGATTGCCGTTCTCGCAAGAGGTTTGTCAGAAGTCACAATATCTGGGAAGACTCTTACAATTCAGATCACCTGGAAATGACGAGACTTATCTTCCGCACGAGAGCCCTGAAGATTTGGATGTCATCAGGGGGATGATCCAGGCGGTGTGGCAATGGCAGAATGAGCGTGGTGTGCTACCGGAATGGGAAGTTGTGAAAAGCAATCTAAAGGAAATATTGTTGGTGATTTGAAAAAAGAGGGCACATCATGACGTCGAGATCCCACCATCTGATACAACCTAATGTGCCTGCCAGGGGTCTGCGATCACAACTAGCATCAATATTGCACTTGCATGCGATTAGAGTTGAATATTGAAGGAGATTACGTGGGCAGAATTATTACTAGAATATCGAACAACTCGTATTCCTATTACCCGAGTCCGAACAAGGCAACACCGTGACCTTCTCAATACCCCAAGAATCCTGGCGTGGGATGCAGGCTCTACAGCACAGTCCCCGTCCACAATTCACGGAGCGATTTTGAGGACGGCCTGAGAGAAACGTCGCTCGCACTTCGCGGAGGTATTCCCCGCTTTCACGAATCTGCTATATCATCATATGATCATGATGTGTGCTCACCGGTGAACCGTGCCTGCATCTCTCGGGTTCATTTTGAAGCGGGATGATTGATGTGACTCGTGGAATGCTTGGAAGCATATTAAGCACATCTGGTCTCGCACCCATGCCTCTCTCCTGCTCACCTAAAGACGACCATGCCTGACGATAGTGCACAACAGAGCGGAAAGTTTCGTGTGGCTATATGGTACGTCAAAGTTATGCCAGTCATTTCCTTTGGGCTACTCACCTTGCTGCAATACCGTCCAGCGGGGCTGGAATAGGCGGTCTTGCGCTGGCGCTCATGCTGCGCGATAGCTCCTGCTCTGTCGACCTCTACGAATCTGGAAGCGAGATCACCACGGTTGGAGCAGGCATCACATTGTTCGTACGAGCGACCGAGATTATGAAACATCTCGGTCTACTCGACGAATTGGCTGCGCTCGCCATCAATCCACCTCTCCCTTCTACAGGTGCGTGTCTTACACTGACCCTCATGATCACTATTGGACCGCTGGGATTTCATAGGGCCATACTTTAGAAAGGGCTTTCGAGTAGGGGATAATGCCTGGTTTCAGAGGATTTTGAAGAATACGTTAAAGTTCACATTCCTTGCTGTTGAGATGATGTGTCGCGAGCACGAGAGGCAGCTGGCCCCATGCATCTTCATCGACGAGATTTGATCGACGTCCTCGTTCGTCACATTCCGCCCTTGACCAATATCCACCTCAACAAGAAACTCGTATCTTGGTCCCAAGACTCAACCGGGCGCGTATTATTGGCTTTTGCTGATGGAATGACTACGGAGGTGGATGTCCTCGTAGGTGCCGATGGTATCCGGTCGGTGACAAGAAGATGTATGTATCAGCGTACGGCGGAGAAGGACGAAGAACAGTCGGGTAAAGCCCCAAGTCCATTGAGAGGCTTCATAGAACCGCTTTGGACTGGCATCTTAGCCTACCGTTCTCTAATACCCATCGAGAACCTCAAAGGTAGGCGGTCGGAGCTTGCTGAAGCCAAGGCACTTACATATGTAAGCTGAGTTTGTGTTGCATTCATCGACAGACATCCCTGGTTAACATACTTGGAAGTGCACAGGGAAGGGTCAGGTAAGGACCACAGGTTTTAATGTGCAAAGCAGGGGAACTGAACAATATAGCATGTGGTGACTTACCCTGTCTCTCAAGGACGATCATTGAATGTAGTCGTGTTTCGCGACATTCCGAATTCATTCGACACGCCATTCCCGCCGGGTCGATGGGTCACCGACGCCGAACCCGAGGAAATCGCAGAGGTAGCCAAGGCGTTTTCCACCTGGGAGCCTGAAGTCAAGACGATCATTCAAGTACGTGCGAAAGACGAAAAACTTTGTCCCAGCGAAATGACCGCTTCTAGGCTCTGGAGAAACCAACAAGATGGGCATTACACGTTGTCAGGCGATTGCCGCATTTCGTTTCGGGATCGGTGGGAATTCTTGGAGATGCAGTAAGTACAGACATCTTTACAATTAAGTATGGATACTGACTGCGATGGCTTCTTTCTCAGGCGCATGCGATGGAACCACATTTTGGCGCAGGAGCTGCTCAAGCTATTGAGGTATGCAGTCGGAATAAGTCTTCTGAGCTCCTGTGAAGATGCTGACATCCTCGAGGATGCATTCATCCTTGGACATCTACTCGCTCACGAACGAGTCTCTAAAGACAACATCGGATTAGCATTGCAAGTATATGAAAGCATTCGCTTACCTTTCTCGCAGGAGGTCTGCCAAAAGTCCCAAGATTTCGGGAGACTTTTGCAGTACAGATCGCCTGCAAACGATGGAACTTACCTTCCATATCAATGTGACGAGGACTTGGAAAGTATCAAGAGAATGATCCACGAGGAGTGGCAATGGCAAAACGAAGGGGGTACACTGCTGGAGTTAGAATCTGCGGAAAGAAAACTGCAGGAGATATTGTCTCGGGGAACTGGTCAGATCGGCAGAATCAGGGCTCGTATGTAGAATCAACATCGCTCATGGGACGATGATGTTGTACCCACTTCCTACCTTCGCGTCCAAGTGCCTAAGTGTGATGTCACCAAAGCGTCACGAAAGTCGGGTACCTCAGGGATTTCTGCTAGCAAGCCAAGGAGAATGTCAAGTTCGCGATCACAGGTGCAGACGGTAACTGCCGTTGGGGAATTTGCAGAAATGGACCCTAGATTCAGCTATCTTTGGGATTTCCCTGGTTTCCCACCGACACAGTTGATGGTGTGCGGGGAAGGCTTGGTTATCACAGGCGCAGAAAAGAAAATGGACAGCCAGGATTGGGTTGGGCACCTTTGGCTGTAGATTTTCCTTAGATGGTGGTAACTCAGAACAAGAACGGTTTTCTCAAGATATCGTTCAAGTCCTTACTTTCGGACCGCGACCCTAGTTGGTGTCTCGGCGATCACGTCGAATAATCGGGTCGGAAGAATAAAACGACCATGTTTAACGTCTAGCATTTATCCTCCTAGTCGCACAGCGGTGACTTTGCGATTAGTATGGTTGACAAAACTCTCAAAAGTTCCGCGGTCATGCCCGTCAATCCACTGATACTCCAGATGAAGACCCAGAACTCTCTGCTTCTCACCTATAGGATGGGCGCCTTCTGTGCAACTAATGCGACATTCCATGATGACCAACCCTTCAGGGTCAACCTGTGATGAGGGGCGCAAAGCTTTCTTCCGGCGTGCAGACCGGGTCCAAGTAACCTCGCCCGCCTTGACAGAAGCAGACAAGGCGTTAGAGTTCCATTCCACATGAAGGCCTTCAATTCCTGAAAGGACTTCACGTAGGACGTTAGCCAGCATATCCAATGACTGAACGTTCGCTATCCGTTGATAGAGTGTTGTGCGTAAAGGCATGATGTTCTGAAGTGCGACGTTGGTGGTACGAGCGTGACACTGCAAGATATTTTAATGCGACGCAGAACGTTGATGCCGCTACTCACATCCGGAAGACGGCGAGTCCCAAAGCTCCAGGCTATCGCCCATCGTCGAGTTTGCCCTTGAACGAATTCTGTGATCGCATAGTTGTCAATCTTGATCGAATAAGATAAAAGTCATAACATGAGGTCGAGAGACATCTTACATTGTGTTCACGCAGAAGGCCCACTAGTGAGGGAAGGGAAGACATCTTGCCAACCATCGAAGTGTACCACCTTTGATCTAGGTTGTCAACTCGTCACCCAAACCACAGCTTAGACCGACCAACCTGCACCGCGTTCGATGCTGCAAGCTTTCCGCAAACATTCGGGAAACGAACGAGATTTCTCCTCCAGGTGTGATCATCTCGTTCTCTGCACCTGTGCACACCTTTCAAGGATCAGGTTGTAGTCTTCAGGAGTCAAATCAGATGTATACCGCGTTCGGCCCGTATTCCTTCGCTTCTGTTGACTGGGAAACTTCCTCCAGACTTGCGTAGAATGGCGGGTTGCACATCGTGAAATGGAACCTAGCATACATCAGCCTCAAAACCAAAATTCGCCCCAGAAGAGCCTACGGTGTCACATGGTCCCCTTCTAAAGGTTGTAAGATAGACTCTCTGGATGATACATCCATGATAATGGCTCTATCCGAGAGGGCATTGCGCTCAATATTTTGCCGAGCTGAGATTAAAGACTCATGATCTATGTCTTCAAGAAGGATGGAACACTATCTCCGACGGATACGTGAATGGATACATACCAGTTGCAACAAAACACCAATTTGGCTCCAGGCGACACCCGAGCAGAGGGTAAATAGCGGAGGCTCCGGTTCCTCTAACGGCTTAATGAGAACACGACGCGTTCCAAGTCTCAGGAAGGACGTACACATCAATCCCTCGCACAACCTCACCATTGGAAGCGAACGCCTTCACGATATCTTGTATCCAAAGTACGTAGTTCAACCTGAGATGGAATGGTTGGCACGTGGTCCAGGTCATCGTTATGGGTAATGCTCACCGATTCGGTACCTAAAGTACAAGTCATTAAAGAACGCGTCCGAGAGACAGGGGACTTACAGGAGGACATAGTCGATTGTCAGGAAGAGTAAGGCTGATATTAAAGTCCAGGTAAAGCAAGGCTTCTGTCAACCGTCTTTTGACTCACTAAGCACCCGCCTTGTTAAGACTATGATATTCCTGACCTCTGTGCCAGCGCGCTCATAAAATCAATCGTTGGTCCTGTGTGTGTCAAAAATACACTCCAATCGCGAATCACATGGTGTACAGGGGTACCAAACCTAAAAGAACATACCACGGGCGGAGGGGTGGATAGCGCCGGGCAAGTCCAAGAAAGTCCGGTGGACGAGAGTATGGGTTGCGTGGATGCATTCAGGTTGTTTTGGAGAGTTAATATGGCCACTGAGTCACGTCAAGTTGTTGTCCACCGCGAGGTTTGGGTTGTACCATGTGTGAGGTCAACTTGAAGGATGGGGGATGCGAAAACATTACCTAAGGCGTCAATAAAGTTGATAAAATTCCCTTATTTGTGTGGCTAAGTATTTCATTAACACAAGCTAGTTAAGTTAACCCTGATCATGACTCGGAGAGATTGAAATCCCCGGACAGAATTGGGCTACTTCCCACCGAGTTCCTTCTCTTCTCCCTGCGTTGCAACTCCTTCCAAGTTGACAGCTCATGACATGAAATCGACCTTCAGAGTATCTATCTGGTAAATTCCCGCCCCATTATGTCGAATTTTGTGGAGACTAATGTCAACGTAGTGGTGGAGGTATCGCAGGGTTAACACTTGCCCTGGTTATTGGAAAGTATGGCTCGCTTCCAGTCGAAATTTTTGAAGCGGGGGCCACAATCACTACGGTTGGTGCCGGTATTGCGTTTTTCGGGAGGACGATGGATATCATGAAAGAACTTGGACTGTACGAAGAACTTGTGAAGATGGCTATAGGACCTCCACAAGAGAACTCCGGTTCGTTGACTCACCCTCCGAGGAGCACCATTCGCTCAGTTTTGACACGTTGAAAACACAGGTCCCAATTTCAGGAAATCTGATCAAGAAAACGGGTATCCATGGTTCTCGAGGAAGTTGAAACGTGGGGAGGTACAGTAACCATCATAACACGGTTCTGATCCCTAAAACCTCCAGGTGGGTCCCTGACGGTCCACAGAAAAGACCTAGTCAACTTCCTCCTCCATCGACTTCCTTCCTCTTGCAAAATCCACACATTCAAACGCCTTGAGTTCTACGACGTTGATCCTCAATCTGGGGCGATCACTTTGTATTTTGCTGACGGTTCTACTGCCGTCACCGACGTGTTGGTTGGGGCTGATGGTATCCGATCTGTGACTCGGAGAACGATGTACCAGAAACTTATTTCCCTAAGTCATGATGACGAATTGCGGAAGAAGTTGTTGGATTGTATCGATCCCGTTTTTACTGGTATCTTGGTTTATAGGAATTTGGTTCCGACTGCGAAACTTCGGAAGACATTCCCAGACGTCGAGGCTCCGACTGAATTGACGTTGGTGAGTTGTCTTCCTTCAAGTGTAATTTGTTTGTGTGTGGCATTCACGCTGTGTGCTTAGCATCTCGGAAAGAATAAAGTGAGCGTGGTGGACAACTCACTACCCCTGTTAGAAACTAACGAGGAAGCACCCATAAGCATATCGTGACGTACCCCATTTCTCAAGGAACACTCCTCAACGTCGTCATACTCAAACACGATTATGACACATTCGGAACACGATTTGAGGGTCACTGGGTTGCCGACGTTTCAGAAAAAGAGGTATTGAACTTGTACGAAGACTGGGAACCTCGTGCAAGAGCATTGGCGAAGGCAAGCAGCGATGTTCTCTTGTTGGCATCCATTGATCTTCACGCGTTTATAGTGCATCGAGCGGCCGTCTAGATGGGCTCTTCATTCCCTCCACCCGCTACCTCATTATGTCCACGAAAGCGTTGTCTTACTGGGAGATGCAGTAAGTGCGATTGCTATTGTGCTAGACCTGGAGGTGATGCCGGACGGCCCCCAGGCACATGCTATGGAACCACATTTTGGAGCTGGTGCGGGCCAAGCGATGGAGGTACGAGTTGATGACACTCCACACACGTCGTCGATGTATTGATTAATATAACACAGGACGCATTTGTTCTCGGACGCCTGTTGACACACGAGTTGACACATGCGCTGAACCTCACTGATGTTCTGAAGACATACGAAGAAGTCCGACTACCGTTTGCGAACAGCGTCCTCCGCCGATCGCAAGATATCGGTCGTTACTATTCTTTTAATTGCGTCTCTGACGATGGATCTGTCCCTAAGCCGGGTAGTCCAGAAGAACTCGACTTTGTGAGGAAAGCGATCGAGGATGCATGGGAGTGGCAGAGTGGTTCACCGTGGGTGTGGGGTGAAGCGGAGGAGCGCTGGCGAACGAAATGCGGGACTACTGAAAGAATGTAGGAAGGTATGGGTGTTCGGGTATGCCAGTTGAGGTGGGCGTCGTATACTTATGGATAATTATGAGGTCCAAATGTACAGGATTCTCCGCGCGCACAACTTTGATAACGTTCGTACTGTCGTCAGACCCTAGTCTTGCCACTCAGCAAATCTCTCAGTTTTGTATTAGGCTGAGAAAGCTATTTTTGTCGGGCCAATTTAGTTGCACTCACGTAACAGCGGGCCTCGTTCCAAGCCTTGACTTGAAACTAAAGTACATACTAGTAGGGCACTCGCAGAACCCTTGGATCGAGCAACGATGTTTGTTGGCGAATTAATCGAAATGGTCGGTTCTCCAGGGTATCGCATTGACCCAGCTGACGAACTTTGTCGCCTTACAATACAGCTCCAAGCGTTGCCTCACCCTAATCAGATGGTAAGACGCCTCCCTCTCCCCACTCCATCCAATACCCAGACGACATCGCTGACGGTGAACACAGTTGCCGTGTCTCGATACCCCTTATTCCAAGTACTCCAACAGCAATTACGCCGCGGCGGATTGGGAATTACCGGCCATCCGCCAGATCATCTGGGAGCAAAAGGCACAGCTGGATGATGTCAATGTCATCTTGGAACGACTCGAGTCCATCGTTAGCCAGTTCCGCGAGAAGCACGAGCAAATTGCGTCCTCGATAAAGGCACACGAAGGCTTCTTATCCGTCATCCGTCGCCTACCGTTGGAGATCCTCAAAGAGGTTTTTATGCAGTGTTTACATCAAGGGATGCCGAGAGTCACTCCCGATGCCAAGGCTGCACCATTGCTGCTGACCGGGATTTGCCAGGGCTGGCGAGCGGTTGCACTCGATACACCAAGGCTGTGGTGTTCAGTAGTGGTCAAGGGCCCAAAGGAGAGATTGCCCCGCTACCGCGATTGGCTCAAGAATGCAAAAGACTGCCCTCTCTCGCTCAGAGTTGACATGCGTCGCTCTCCAAGTTTTCCCCATGCAGGCTGGAGACAGGCAGCCTTGGACTTTTTACGGCTATACACCAGTCGGTTGATCAGCTTGAACATGAACTTTGACGAGCGCGCGGCACTGGAACTGTTGTTCAGCGA
>JBBPJZ010000242.1:0-24163 GCA_038089015.1 Chalciporus aff. trinitensis
CCCAAATACTAGACTTTTTCTTACATAGAAGTAATCAACAGCCTTTCTCTGAAAAATATCAACTCGAAAAAGCGATGAAACGCACATATTTAATTTCTAAAAATTCCCGACTCTGAAAAACTTTGTATAAAAATTGTTAGGAGATAATACTCGACTTTCAAAAACATCCGCTACCCACCACCATTTTTTCCTCAAAGTCAGAGTTCATCTCTTAGAAACAAAAAAAATCATTGATCACAATTCACAAATAAGAGTAGAGAATTTGATTTTTAAAGAAAAAACGATCAAATCCGGAAACATTCAGAAAAAAAACAAAAGAAAAGAAAAGAAAAGCGGAAAACAATCAAGGTTTACTCCTTGTACGAGAATGAAATAGCCCTGTGCTCATCTCCGAGAAAATGCGTCCACGATGGCACGTACAACTCCCCGGCGCTCACCGCCAACCCAACCCTCTTCAGAGCCTTTCAATACCTCAAAATCACCCCATCGTGGCCAGTTCAGGATCCACCAAAACAGCGTCAGCATACCCGGGAACGTCGCAATGTTTCGCGTTCCCTTCCGGTTATCACCCCGGTAGTATGACAAGCAACTCAAGAACACTGTGTTCTCCAGCCGTTTCCGGATCCATGCATTGTATGTTTTCGTCGCCTCGTCCGTGACTCTCAGCGCCCGGATCTCGCCAGCGATAACTGGCTTGATGAGCTGCAGAATATAGCCGATCTGTCGGTGCCATTGAGCCATAGGCTCCAATCTGTCTGTCAAAGCACAACTAACCTGTAACTCAATCGTGAAAATCAAGGATGCGTGCCCCGATGCGGAATTCGGGCCTAGTTGCTTATCGATTCGTCTCCTATCATCGTCATGAAGCTAACCAACTGACCCACGATTGTGAATGTATTCGGAAACCCTGGAAAGACGGTCCCGTAATAACCTGTCGCACCACCTTCGGATTCGAAATATCCTTCCAGAGTAAATCCGTTGAGCCCTCGGAATGACACGTCTCTATCAACCTGCCAAACACATTGTGTGAGCTGCAGCCTTTCTATTGCATTCAATACTTGCCAAGTAGAATCCCGTTCCGAAGATAATCACGTCGAGGGCTATTTTTTCTCCAGTGGAGAGTATGACACCATCCTCCACAATATCGCGAACGCCATTCCATTCCAAATGGACGTTTGGTCTGTGCAAAGCAGCGAGGTAGCCAGGATCAACAATGATTCTTTTACAGCCAGGTGCTGCGAATTTAGTCTAAGGCTGTATTCAACCGCAGAAGTTGCTCGAACATACGATAGTCTGGGATCAGCTTGTCAGTGCTCTCCTTCGGAGCATTGTCTTTCAAGTATTTAATCATGAACTGCGTTTCTGTCAGTGTTTGAGAGACATCTGACGGTGGAAGTGCTTTACCATCCGTACAAGCTTCCCGATCGGAAGATTGCTCTTGTAAATTAACCATGTTAAGTCAGACTTGGGTGGTCGATGTGTGTCAATGGCGATAATCTCGCTACTCCCGAACAAGGCTTACTCTGATCATGATTGATGCACGATATGCTCGCATGAGGAGGGGTATGCGGGCGAACGCCCACTTGATCCAATTGGGATATCTGTATTGTTCCTACCATAATACTCAGTCTCCAACTCGCAGGTAGCATGTAACAAACTTACCCGTGGCACGAACCATTGTGGAGTACGGCAGAAGTTGATCACCTCGGTTGTCGACTCCTCAGAAATTATGGGCAAGAACTGTGCCCTGTGCGCCTCACCATGAGTTCATCCTACGCAGGAGTTGGCCCCAAAGATAACGAAACGCACACCGAACACCCATTACCAATTACGCCAACCCGTTTATGTTTCAAATCGACATCGTGCCTCCAGTGAAGAGAGTGCCAAAGTGGGCCTTTGAAGTTCTCGGCTCCTTTTACTTCCTTTGGAAATAAGGGCGACGTAAATGCTCCCACTGCCGAGATGACAAGTTCAGCTTCGGTGTGCGTGATCTGCCTAGAGATGGTATCTTGAAGCGTTAGCTTGTGGATATTCCTGTTTTCATCCCATTCCACCGCCTTGACATGGGTGTTGAATACCGTGCTCGAAGAAAGACCATGCTTTACAAAGAGTTGTTCCCAGTAGCCTTGGATTTCAGGTTGGGAGATGAAATAATTCTCCCAATATGGGTTCAGCTCTGTAGAAAGGGAATACCAATGCCCAGGAACATCAGAACCACATCCCTATTGGGCAGGAAGAGTGCGGTCAGCTGTGTATGTTGTCGTAAATGAAGGTTTGATACGCACAGGATATGTATTGTCCTGCCATGTTCCCCGAGCATCCATTTCATAGCATCAATACATTCGGCTCATCAGTGGCTGGCACAGGAAGCATAACGTACCCGCCACGTTCCACCGACGTTAGGCGCCTTCTCGTATATCTTCACGGTATCACGAAGCAAAGAATAGCGTCATAAGCTCAAATGAAATGTATCCTCAGAAAGTGGGCCCAGGCGTACCACGAAATTAGTAAAACGGAGTTTAGATTTGAGGTTTATCGCCATGGTCATTCCAGCGATCCTACAGGGGGTATGAGCTAAACCCCCAGTTGCAACGACACCATATGGACGAACCCGGCACCCACTATCACGATTCGGGGGCGATCATTAGCCAGCGGTTCTCGCTCTACAGGAACTGTCATGGCGGCCTATGGAAAGGAAGGTGGGTGGTTTCCGTGTGTAACTGTGCTGTGCTATCCAGGTTATAGTTGGCTCTTCGTGATTCGCATATGCTTCTATCCGGATACATTTCTGTCAATCTGTCCTGGAAGCAGCTGATTCTGTCGAACTACATATAGGCTTCACCGTGAGTCCGCTAAGCCGGGTGGTGCACTTTTCTGACCACCACGGGCCAAGGGTGACAGTAGGAAAGCCATCTTGTGGTAATACTTATAACTGCACCCGATGGGTAGTCTGCTCCAATACCCAACAGCCAAAGATCTTCCGGACACGCAAAGACCATGAAGCAAACAAGGAAAACACAAGTAATACATGTAGTTCAGTTGAGAGTAGGGGTAACACTAGGAGAGAACTAGGCGAACAAGTAGGTACAATTCCGGTCCCAGAGAGTGGAAAGTAGAGAAAACGAGCCCAAGGCTGCTAAGTGATCCAACTATTTGGCAACTGTAGGCCAAACGGCTCCGCCTTCGAGGCTCTTAGCGAAACTCAAAGCAGGAGCTGAACCGTTCGGGAACGTGACTCAGTGACAGTTGCTGATATCTGAGATACGACGCGATCAGTTTGAATGAACAGGTCATACAAACTAAGTTTAAACTTACGGCTCGGAGTTTTGGTGGAAGTAGAACCCACTCATGGTGGCAGCAGGCGGCGGAGACCGGGGGCCAATGGACGATCCGCGCCCACCCCGACGGACGCTCGAGTCACGGCGACGACGGCCGGTAGGGATCGATTCCAACTTTCCAGGTGAAGGAGATGTTAAAAAGTCGCCTTCTTTATGCTCCTCCACACAAAGAGGTGTCGATTGAGAGACAGTGCGCAGATTGGTTGCGGGGGATTGTGGATTGAAGTCTACACAAACATAATAGAAGCCTGTCGGGGAACGAGTTAACGAAAGACACTACAGCATTAACGCAGGCGGATCGAAAGTACAACATATTGAACCTACCCGCAAAGCTCGCGCCATTGATATCTTGCACCCTATGGTCCGGAACCAAGAATCGTTCCTTCCACCTCATGAAGACAGCACCACGATCCCGATCAGGCATGTTCAAGTGTGGTCTCTTGAGTTCGTTCTTAACGTGCCTGAAAGCAGGGAAACGCTGCCAATGCACCATGTCTTCTTGTTCGTTGGCCCCCCACTTTTGCGTCAGGAAACCGTAGCGACTTCCGATAATTTCTGCATCGAAATAGGTTGTTAACTCAGGCCAATCGTCTGTCAGTCCACGTATGCGGAGGTATCCGCACAGAAAAGACGAAGAGAAGTCAACGTCCTTAGGCGCGTGAGTAGGTGTTTGGAGGGAATGCTGAAGTGAAACGTACGACAATAGTGACATTGACGTCGTAGCTGTTCCTACCGCTCTTCTGTGTCCCTTCAAATGTCGCTCCAGGGTATAAACAATGATGACGCTGCGCACGGACACGCAAGCGGGTGATGTCAGATGTAGGATCCGGGGCAGGAGGTGGGGGGGTTGATCTTTGTGGACGACCTCGAGAAACAGTGCCAGAGGGCGTGCGCGGCTGACCATTCGCTGACCTAGAAGGTGTCACGGCAGTATGTATGGATAGAGCAGGTTTGGTCACATGAGTGGGGGACGAGGTAGGAGAGGGCTGGTGTGAATGGGAATGAGGCGGTGGTACGGTCGGAGAGACATCCATTTCAATGTCATCTTCGAAGACATGGCCTTGATGGGGGTGAATAAGGATGGGATTCCTGCCGGGCATGCTGAAAATACAGACGGTATGGAGACTGCGCGAGTAACGTTTGGGAGTGGTGGAACTACTAACTTAACCAATTATCTTCTCCGCTACCAAATCGGTCACTTGCACAGCATCAAGGGTTGGATAGGAGTAGTCGTATTATTAGCGTCCTCCTCTGCTCTCAGTAGCCTCAATCTGTACTAGTAGGTTTGCTTCTGACATCGAGGACAATACCTCTCGTGACCCGAGTAACTACAGGTATATCATTCTCAAGTCTTCGAGCATGCAGAGTCGAATGGAAGATGGACAACTTGGGGTCACAGGAATTCAGGAATGAATAAAATCGAGCATAGAGTTGCTTGGTGTGGTTTCCCCAGAATCCATCACTGACACGTCTGCCCACGATGCAAAGTACCCAGGACGCTCCTGAGTCTACGCCCCTCGGAGATTGGAATTCTGATGACGGTACAGTCAACTGCCCTGGTGTCTTTGACCATTGGACAATTCCTCGTCCAAGCCACGGCGAAGAATCACTCTATTCCAACACAAACAGGAATTCTGTGCCATTTTTCCGTGCAGCCGGAATCAAGGAAAACTCGGAGGAAAAGAAACAGCTCATGGTAGGATTTTTCCCGAGTTACAAGAGACTAATGTCCATGCTTGATAGACAACTATTCAAACCCTTTATTTCAAGTTCTTAGATCCTTACAAGTACTTAGAAGAACAGGAACCAGATAAAGTGGAACAATTGATTGACCAGGTAATGATTGAATAGGACCTTAAAGTCGCAGTTAACCTGGCTTTAGGCTAGAGTTGAGCTGCCATGGTTGAAGAAGTATGAAGATTATTGGCCAGTTCGCATTTATCTTAAAAGATATGTGGATACAAGACGACCGCATCTCGGGTGCTCCAGATATACCAACGCAAGGAAAAGAAAGGGACAAGTCACAGAGGAGACGGTAGGTTTTCTTCACTCACTACGGATGTGGGTTGTGTACTCAATGGCGGTCCAGTCTAGGGGCACGACACGTAACAGAAGAAGGTTAGCTGAAGTAAGTCCGTGACTCTCTCGATGCTCTTTCACGCCTTTCATTCCATAAGGAACGCGATAATACCGCAGTAAGAGAGTTTCTGCGCTCATTACAGCCAAGCCTCGAACATCGCCTTGATGCTTTCATTCGCCTGGGCATCAAAGATGAACCCACCCTTCAAGCTTTTCTGTCCTGGCCTGATGATGTACAGGCTCAGTTAATAGATGAAGCCACAGTGATGCTTCAGACCACGAGTCTCGAAAGAAAAGGCTTGTTGATAGGTTGTGCATTTGCAAAACAGAAGTTCTTACAGGAGGCCTACATGAGAGGAGTGAAAGCTAGGCACCTGTGATCTTATTACTACGTGCTTCAAGTATTTAGCCTCTCTTGTATGATTGATCGCTCGAGTCTGGCTTACTTGCTTCATGTGTATATATCACAACACGGACATGCTATGGTTGCAAGAAGAAGTGGGTGGAGAAAACGGAAGAAAGGACTGCAGGAATAAAAGAAGACTACACGACCACGATCATACGTAGCGTAACTAAAATGGATTGCTGTATTTAGAGCTCATCTTCTTCTTCGGGAAGAGGGACAGCCTCAGCCTGGCATTACACGTTAGGCTAAGCCAGTTGGTCAGGAGACGAAGATGCGTTACCTGTGCTAATTCGTTCGCATATTGCTCCATCAATGCAGGATCCACAGCAACCTCAGCCGGGGCAAGTGCAGGCGCCGCGACGAAGTCGAGCGTAGTGTTTCTGCAACGAAAGCCATCTGTCAATGGAACCAACGCTGGGGGGACAAGGATGCTTACCCGACGAGTTTCCTTGCCAGCCAAAGGAATGGCTTCTCAAAGTTGTAGTTTGACTTGGCAGAGATCTCAAAATATTGGAGGTTCTTTTTGCGGTGGAAAGTGACAGCACCAGTCTTCACTTTGCGCTCCTGTGTGATTGAATATGTCAATTTTGGTAGCAATAAAGAAACACTGATATTGACTCGCCTTGACGTCGACTTTGTTCCCGCAGAGAACGATTGGGATGTTCTCACAAACGCGTTCGAGATCACGGTGCCAGTTGGGCACATTCTTATAAGTGATTCTCGACGTAACGTCGAACATGATGATACCGCATTGCCCTTGGATGTAATAACCGTCGCGGAGACCACCGAACTTCTCTTGGCCGGCGGTATCCCAGACATTGAAACAGATGGAGCCAAAGTTAGTCGTGAATGACAGGGGATGAACCTCGACACCAAGAGTGGCTGTAACCCAAATCAAGATGAATATCGTTACTGTAAAGAAGACAGACATACCGATGTATTTCTTCTCGAATTCACCAGTCAAGTGGCGCTGAGGTTGTGATGGAAATCAGCACGCGATCGGTTGAAGGTTGCTGCTTTGGCAGAGCTTACTTTGACGAAAGTGGTTTTTCCAGTACCACCGTCACCGACTAAGACATGTCAAGTTTAGACAGAAGACGTCAACAAGTCGAATAACAACGATATGAGACAAGGAGAGTGGGAGTAGGGCATCGATCAAGGGTAAGAAAGAAGATCAGTGCTCGAATGCGGTACCCAGCGGATTGTGGCGATTAGACATACCAAGGACAAGTTTGAAAGTGGGGATGTTGCCCGCTTGTTGGCTCATTTTGAGATATTATGGCGTTCTATGAAGGGAAAGCGTCGAACAGAACGAAGTCAAGAGCAGAAATCAAGACGCAGATAAGGTTTTTGTGCCACTGAGGCCTGTTGCCAAATTTGGCCATGTCGGTGAGTCGACCCTTGTCGAATGCACCTACTAGGCTATGCTCCTTGTTGGCATAGCCAGAGAAACCCTCCCACCGGCTAGTAAGACTGAATGGAACCAGACCAGCTTATCGAGGGAAACGTTTCAGATCAACCAGCAAAACGAATAACGGCCCAGGTGATTAAGACCAATAGCAAAGCTTGCCGACCAATCAAACCCCGCGATTGGTTCGCGTACTTGACGCGTACTACTAAAACATTACATGGATTGTAGTATGTATGCCCGTTGGTATGATCCCCTTGTGCTCACCGCTGGTCGGAGCATGTTTACAAGCAGCTTTGTTAGTCAACCGGCGAAAGGACGTAAATAAAGTGCATTTGAACCATCTCATGGTCAAGGGCTATCCGATCTCTCTTGGAATAGGCTTAATTTGACGAGATCACGCCCAGAGGGACTCTATCTTGCCTCGATCATGACCAGGCTGACCTGCATTCAAGTCAAGTTGAAGTTCTTTCGTCCGGCTAGCAGCAGGCTGGTCGGTCGGCCTCCGACACTATGATGCCGGAAAGAGCGGCGAACTTCGGCAATGACAGCATCCGGTGCCATGAGTGTCCACCACTCGCAGCGACTCGCTACTCACTGCACAAAGGTCTTGTTCATGAACATGCAAGGCTCTGGTGAGCAAAGCATTGTGACATTTGAACGAGCTCAGGGCTTCCCCAGCGATTGCGATGAGTCATGTGATGTTTTTTTTCAGCGGCCACATGACGCCAATATCTTCGGCCTGTCGGCATGATTGACCATCTTGCAACGCGTTCAGCCAGCGGGTGTTGGTTCAGAAATAGTCACTTATGCCACTGGGAAGATGGGAGATTGGTCACGCATCAACATTAACCCGCTGACCACAGGGAGGACGCACCTTACTTATTGTCCGCAGTGCTCCCGCTTCACTGCGTTTCCTTCCCTAAGTTCCTTTCTGCCTATGGCGACATCATCACCTCACGGTGATGGGCCCAAGGATCCTGCACTCAAGGCAAAACCAGGTGCCGGCTGGAAGGAGAAGGAAGAACATATCGTCCCCAAAAATCGTCTGGGAATTGTCTTCTTCGGTCTCATGTGTTCCACCTTTCTCGCCGCCCTCGATCAGGTATCTGTCAGACCACTCTAATCTCGACGCCGATCTTAATCTCGTCATAGACAATCGTTGCAACTGCTTTGCCCACTATCGTAGAGCAACTCGGAGGTGGCAGCAACTATAGCTGGGTTGGGAGGTACGGTTGACGTTTGTGCAAGCTTGACTGCTCTCATAACCTACTCACGTACCCATCAGTGCTTATATGTTAGCGTCCGCTGCTCTTGGACCACTTTACGGAAAGCTGTCCGACCTTGTAGGTCCGTTCTTTGTTTCAAATACAAGCCCCCCGTCTGCACCATTATATTCATTTATCGGACTTGCAGGCCGAAAGCCAATATTATACGGTTGCATCATCATATTTTTGGTACGCAACCTACTTGACCACCTTTTGCCGTCTGTGTGTGACAGCGCTTCCAGGTCGGATCAGCGCTGTGCGGCGCCGCCCAGACTATGACTTGGCTGATAGTCTGCCGTGCTGTACAAGGAATAGGTGGTGGTGGCATTATTCAGTTGGTTCAAATAACCATATCAGATATCGTGTCCCTACAGGAGTGAGTTACAATCCTCTGATCGCTGGTATCCGCTCAAATTATCTAGCCGAGGGAAGTATGGTGGAGCTATTGGTGCTACTTGGGGTATTGCCAGGTATGCGAGTTATTAGCTTGCTGTCGGCGGTGCATGTTTAATGTCTTTTGCAGTGTCGTGGGTCCATTGCTTGGTGGGGTAGGTCTTGCTTGCTTGGTAATCTGTATATTTCCTAATATTCCACCGTAGGCATTAACCGACCATGTTTCGTGGAGATGGTATGTTCTTGCAGATGAAATTTTTGTGTTCATGTCTGACCAATATCAAGGTGCTTCTGGATCAATTTGTCGGTCGCGTTTTCTTGATTTTAGGTTTCTTTAGACCTGACTTCCAAATAGACCAACTGGTGGTCTAGCGGGCGCTCTCTTGTTTTTCTTCCTCAATCTCAACCCTCATCAGGGAAGATCATTCCGTGACCATCTCCGAGCATTTGACTTTGTCGGACTGTTCACCGCAGTTGCTGGTGTCGTCTGCCTCCTGCTAGGATTTAACTCGAGTGAAACCGCATGTAGGCAAATTCGTAGCAAACGGCCGAGTGCAGAAGGCTGATTGTTACATAGGGAATAGTGCGGAGACCATTTCGCTCCTCGTCATTGGAGGGGTTCTACTTGTCGTCTTTGCAATCAACGAAATGTACACAAAGCGGTCAGCTATTGTCCCCCCACGATTGTTCAAGGTATGTGTGGTCTTGTCTGTTCTTTCACGCTTTAATCCTTTTCCCTTGCAGACGCGTACGACTGGGTTGATTTTGATATCTGTCTTCTTGCACGCTCTTGCATTCTTTGCCGGTATGGCCCCGGCCAATTGATACATGCTGTTGATTAATCGCTTACCCCCTCAATGCAGGTTCATAGTATGTTTTTTCATCTTTGAGTTAAGCTTTGATCTAACCGCTTGGCAGCTATTTGCCCATGTACTACCAAGGTAAGTGTATGCATCCCCTGCCTGGTCAGATTTAACGTCCCGGCATAGTACTCGGCGCATCTGCCACCACTTCAGGGATTAAGTTGGTCTGTCTTGGCTTGAATCGTGACACATTTCTCAATTTATCATTTCAGGATGCTTCCGTATTCTCTAGGGGGTGCCGTGCAATCGGCCCTTTCGGGCTTGCTTTTGACTCGGCTCGGCTCTTACCGTTCAATTATGTGGGGTGGCTGGATCGTTATGACCATCGGATGGGGTCTTATGATCATGCTGGATAGTACCTCAAGCATGTGAGCATAACTTTGTTTTTGATCTGCCATTGTTCACGTTCGCTTGTATAGTGCTATCCAGGAAATATTCCCGTTGATCACATCACTCGGAATCGGTTGCTTGTTCCAGGTATACCATTCGTCCCTCCATACTGGGGTTGCTCTCAATCCGTGAATAGGTACCACTTATTGCAGTCCAAGCTGCCATGCCTTTGAAGGACATGGCCACGAGTACAGGAGCATTCGTGTTCATCCGGTATGAATTGAGACTTCCTTCAGAATAGTGGCTCGGGCTTTATCTGTCCTCTCCAGCACTCTTGGCGGTACCATCGGCATCACAATCGGAGAAGCTATCATCTCCAGTACCCTTCAACAAAGACTCAGAGGCATCTCAGGTCTCACTCTCAGTACATCCGCCGCGTCGATCAACGATAGCGTCCGGCAAATAGCGTCAATTCCTGTGCGTAATTACTACCTCGATTTCAAACGTCTTCTAACATGGAATCCTTATAAACCCGTAGAACCTTACATTGAGAGCCGAAGTGATGCATGCTTATGCTCGCGCCATCAGTACCATATGGATCGTGAACACCCCCTTGGCCGGTGTCGGAACGATCCTCGTTCTGTTCATTCGTGCATATTCTCTGCAACGGACCACCATTCGCGAGGGTGACGGAAAGCCCAGCGATCCAGAAAAGGTTGACGATGTGAAGGGAGTCAGTACTGGTGGTGAAGCGGGATCTGCAAAGTCCGTAGAGAAGGAACAGGTTCCCATCCAAGACGATGCTACGGAGCGAACACAGACCAGCCTTGGTGGTGAAACCGCCCTAGAAGATGAAAGTAAAGAGCCCTAACGGCAACGAACGTAAGCCACTCAAATATACATCTCCCATAGACAGTGCTGTCGATCAATTACATATATCATAGCAAGATACCTGGTTTTAGACGTGGATCTGTGGCTTATCTGTGGATTTATATATACTTAGGGCATCTCAATTTTCGATAGACTCGGAGATCCGACCACATCTGTGCGATGGACTCAAGATTAATGTACTATGATATCAGAAAAATAGGAAACACGTCATTTATGTTGGCCAACCTCGGAAAATCTCTCGGAAAATGCATCTCAACTCCCAAAGTTCGTCTCGGGTTAGCATAACACTGAATTGCCCCTGAACGCAAGGGTGGCTGTGTACACGATGCATCACGTGATTATTTGCAGCCTGGATCACCAAAAGTTTCGAGTCGGCTCTGCGCGAGCAGTGATCAAATGGCGGGTCTTGCGGAGCCCAGTCTCGTGGAGGATCGACCGCGAAAGAGGGTCAAGACCTCTACAAAATACAAGACAACGAAACAAATCAAAAAGTCTTCAAATGACACCCGTCTGTTCGCCCCCTTCCGTGCACTCGGACTAGTCACAAATCATATACCATTTTACTTACAAACTCGATCCCACAAAGGGGCAACAGACGGCCCTCGGATACACATACTTACATGCCTTGGCAGATCATGGGCACTTTGGGAAGGTGGAAAGATGAACCTTCTGTTCGTAGGTGAGTATATATTAACTAGATGTATGCGCTACTCATCGACATCTGCCGTTTGAAGGCCCTGAGGTTGAGCATTCGATCTCATGTTTAATCATAGACGGTGATGCTGTCTGGGCTGCATCAGGTCCCCATGTCATCAAATATCTCCGTGGAAAAGAGGTATAGCTCTCGTTTTCTACCAGTTTCCATAGCTGACCACCCGATGCAGGTTGTACGAATCACCAACCCCCTTGATACCCCCCTCGCTTCCATACTTGTATTTGGGTCTTTACTCCTTGCGCTCACCGAGGACGGCGGTCGGATGCTCGTTTGGGACGTGTCACGCGAAGGTGAGCATAGCCCCAGGAAATGCCGACTCGGTGCCTTGATAGTACTCCAGAGCCTTCGTTTTCTTGTACAATCCAATTCGACATCGGCTTCACCGCTGTCATGTTATTACATCCTGCAACTTACTTGAATAAGGTGCTGGTGGCCAGCACCGAAGGCGACTTGCAGCTTTGGAATCTTCGGACTCAGTGGGTATCTCTCTCTGCGCATGTGCTCCTCTCACGTTTATACAGGTCGTGCATCCACAAGTTCTCAAGCTCAAAGCTGCTAACTTCCCTTGGCACTACGAATATCGCATCTTCTGCCATCACAGCATTAGTTCAGTCTCCCGCAATCGATGTTGTAGGCATCGGCTTCACGTCCGGGGAAATATCTGTATATGACATACGTGCTGACGAAAGGTTGATGAGAATGTATATGGAAGGTGGTGGGATTCGAGCAATGTCGTTCCGGAGTGGTTAGTGCCCATTCTCAGCCATCTTCCACTTCTGACTCAGTTCACATAAGACGAGCATCAAGTCCTTGCGAGTGTTTCATCCCACGGGCACTTAGCTGTCTGGGACTTGAACTCCGGCGGTCGTCTTCTTCACCTTATGAGGGGGGCTCACGATGGCCCCATCAGTGCCGTGCAATGGGTACCGGGACAACCGCTCTTGATAACTTCTGGCGAAGACAATTCTGTTAAAGTACGTATCGGCCATGGTCTTACTGGCACTTATTAAACTGTGACGTAGCAATGGTTATTTGATTCACCGACAGCTGCCCCTCGCTTGCTCAAGTTTCGTTCGGGACACTACCTTCCACCGCATCTAATAAGATACTATGGCCAAGACGGAAAACAACTATTAACCGCCTCAACTGACCGGAGCTTGCGTTATACTTCTGTTGTCCGTGACTCCAGGTCGTTTGAAATATCTCAAGGTAAGTATCCACACCCAGCAGATCGGTAGGGTGTGTGTACCGATGTATGACAGGCTCCCTCATTAAGAAAGCTGCAACGCTGTCAAAATCATTGGCCTCGCTAAAGTTTCCGACGATAACCTCCATTGCCCATTCAACAACGCGATCAAAAGACTGGGACGATGTGCTGACAGCACACACAGACGAGCCTTTTGTACGGTCCTGGACGGTACTAAATAAGCGCCTCGGAAAACATACTTGGAATTTCGCTGAGGGCAGCAAATGGAAGTCTACATCGGGTTCAGTGAAGGTTTGATTACTCGCCACCCATAGCATGAATTTATCTGACGCCAGGCTCCGCCGATCCCTCGTTAGTGTGTTTGCGTTTCCGCATGTGGAAACTTCGGGTTTGCAGGTTCATCCACAGGCGAGATCCACGCATGGAACATGCAATCCGGGATAAAGCGGAAGGCGTTCAAAGTCGGCCCCTGTCCTCAAGTAGTCGTGGAGCGTTTGGGTGAAGCATCAAAACTGAAAAGCAGTCAACGGTGTGTCGTAGGATTGGCTACCGATGCCCTAAATCGTCTCGTTATCGCGCTGACGTTCGATGGAACTATCAACGTGGGTATTCGTTTCAGCCTGTGTGTGCGACAAGGTGCTCATTCAACTGCGATAGTTTTTCGATTTCCATACAACCAAGCTGGATTATACATTAGTGCTGCCAACATCTGCGTATTCGATGGTACTCCATCAAGATTCGGGATTACTAGCCGTCGCTTGCGACGACACGACAGTGCGAGTCGTAGACATTGAAACAAGACGAATAGTCAGAGAATTGCCATGCGGCTCAGAAGGCCGGATACTTGACATCGTTGGTCCAGTGACTGATTATAGACCTACTAGTTACTGACATGCTTCAGGCCTTCTCACCAGACTCGCGCTGGATTGTATCTACCTCCCTGGATTCAATAATACGGACATTCGACATACCGACTGGTCGTCTTATTGACGCCTTCCGTACACCAAGTATCGCTACCAGCATTGCCTTCTCCCCCACGAACGACTTTTTGGCAACTGCCCATGTGGACAGCGTCGGGGTGTTTTTGTGGGCAAATAGAGCACAGTTTGCGGAGGTCACCTTTCGAACGGTGTCTGAGGAGGACATTGCAGAAGTCTCGATGCCATCTATGCAGGGTGATATTGACGATGAAGGTATTCTTCAAAACCATTTGTTCTGCTCCGGAGTCGCTCATGCATTTGTATCAGCACTGGAAGCATTGACCGGGTTAACGATGTCCGATAAAGCACCGGACGCGTTTTCTACGCCTTCTCAGTTGGACGGCAACCTTGTCACCCTAACCCTTCTCCCTCGATCGCGATGGCAAACATTGTTGAACCTTGATGTAATACAGGTGCGATCAACAGCATCGCGATTTGTCAGGTAAACTAAAACATGACTGTAGCAACGGAATCGACCGAAAGAACCTCCCAAAAAACCTGAGCAGGCCCCGTTCTTTCTTCCGACATTACCTGGCGTCGAGCATCGATTCGCCATTGAGCAAAAAGAGGGTGAGAAATCCCAAAAGACGACACGTCTGGATAAGACGATGGCCAAGTCGAAGAGCATATTCCAAACCAAGTTAGCTGAACTCGAGAAGGGCAAGGGTAAGTATATCCCCTCGTTGCTTTATAAGTTACTTACCTTTTTTTTTATCATAGCTGATGACGATCTTTTCGACTATATCAAAAACTTGTCCCCTGCCGCAATCGACATCGAGCTGCGGTCATTAGTTACCATCACTCACCTCCAGCAATTCATCCATGCGCTCAAGCAACGGCTCCAGTCCCATAAAGACTTTGAAGCTGTTCAGACGTTGCAAAATTTATTGCTTCGGATGCATGGGGACATCCTTATTGAGAACGATGAACTCCGATCGGAGCTGGAGGAGTTATTGGAGGTACAAGAAAAAGAAAGCGAGCGGGTTTTAGAACTTCTTGCCTCGTCTCTTGGTACTCTGGGCTTTGTACGGGATACGATATGACCATCTCCTAGTCTGTACCACCGTAGCCTTGTTACATAAGCTACCTCGAGCCGTTACGGTTAATGTCCTGAGCCTAAAGCTGGGGTCAAGGCCAACCGTCATGTCAGCGAATCCCCGCACAATTCAATCGCCCGAGTCGGTGGGTTTTGCAGGAATACGTTGCAAGTGCGGAGAACCGGCTGTCAAGCGCACATCGAAGACTTCCAAGAATCGGTGCGATCCGCAATTCTACCAGCCCTATCTCCCATTGACCGTCTCATCTGCAACATTCGGAATAGCGAATTCTATTGCTGTAATCGGCCTTACGTGGACTCGAACAGATGTGATTTTTGGCGTGAGACCCATCTCGTTCGACAGGCATGTTCATGCTCTGACTTAGGGCGTATCCCCGATAGTCTGGGCGGATGACCCGGCTTTAACAAGAAGATCATCTCCCCCTCTAAGCTCCCCCTTGGCGGCATCCTCCTCGAGGCCCCCAAAAATAGAAGGGAAGGGACCTCGGGCAAGTATGCCTCAGACGACGTCCTCACAGAAACGAACTCCATCAGGTTCTAAGCGTTTACTGGACATCGAAGCGGGGTTAAGACAACGGGAAGTGGACCAAAGTCCCACTCGGAGACCTGCCAGTAACCCTTCGCTGCTCCTAAGCCTGCCGATTGATTCTGCACGGACAGCCCTACCCCCGCTAACTTCCGCGGCTGCTCGAGAAGCCCCCGCTCAGCCTCCTTCACCTGTACCAACAGAAGTTGACGAGACTGAGGAACAGCCTCGGCCTCATCGAAGTTTTCTAGGCCTAGATGCCAGCCCGGAGCTGCGCCCGTCAGCAACCCACGAGTTGCCTAACTTGCCTTCGACACCGCCGAAGAAACGCCGCTTAACGCCTCCAGGGGATATCATTGGAAATGGGGTGAACGTGACCAAGGGAGCACTGCCTACTCCTACAACCACGGAAAGAGTGGTGCAGCCCAGTGCTTGGAGTTCAAAGGGCAAAGGACGTGAAGATATACCACCTGCACGTACCGTTGGTAATCTGTCTCGTCCTCGGAAATTTCTGATTAGTATTATTTTAATATGGTGCAGGATGATCATGCATACCCTGGCATGTCTAGGATGGGGGACAGCGGAAGACCAGTTGAAGACAATGTGCTCCCACTCTTCACCGATCGGGAAGATGCATCCACCAGCTCTAGCGAGTCCCCAACAACTGCTGAAAATATACTCGACTATACTGATGGGGTGAAGGAAAGAGTGAAAGCACTCATGACATACATGGAATCTTTCGATGTTATGGAAGCAATGAAAACCTTGCAAACTGTTGAACGGCAGAGATTTCAGTACGAGTGCAGGGACCAAAGTCAGAAGGCGCAAATCCAGGAGTTGGCGTCTGAACGGGACGACCTTCGCAACAGAGTTGCAATGCTGGAAGAAGCACTGTTGCAGTGAGTGATCTATTGGCCACCAGTACTAATGGATGATAGAGCATTTGTTGGATGATTTATTTAGCTCGGAAGAGAGAAATCACATCAAGGATGCAGAGCTAAAGGCTTTGAGGGCTAGGAGAACGATGAGTTGATCAGAACTACGGGAGCGAAAGGGGCTATTTCGCTTAGCTAAGTAGATTGTCCACGTGCAGTGGTGTGTATCGCGTCGCGTAAAAATAGAGCGCGTTCGGGGGCGTCACAGGGAGTGTATTGTGCCATCAGAAGTACGGTGTACCATCGGAGACTATACTCTCCATGCTCGGATTCAGACCTACCAACACATCGTCCCCAGCCAAGTCCCTACTCCCAACACCATCTCACACCACCATCTCCGATGCCTCACGCACCTCAGCAGCCTCACGCTCGGAGCTTCAGAGCCTCTCCGCCAGCGAGGTCGACTTTCTCGACGCAGTGATCAGGCGGATATCACCAAATGCAACCTCCTTTCTATCAGGCCTGAAGGCGTATAACGATGAATTACACGAGCGCGGCCTAGACAGCCAAACGGAGACGGTCCACTACGGGAGGCTGCTTGAAATTTGCAAGCTGAGGGGTCCGAGCTGGCAGGCTAAATGGGATGCCATCAAGAAGCAATATGGCTATCATACGACTACAACTGCGCTGCAGGCAAGTGCATCCCGTCCTAAGACATCCCCACTGCCTCCCGCTCGCCAACCCTCATTTCCGAGACCCGCGCGCTCACCAGCGTATCTTGTAACCCCCGTACGCGATGACGATGACGACGTATTCACTCTCCATTCCCACCAAGATCGCGACGAAACCGATACAACCAAGGAATCCATCGAGACAGAAGAAGATCAGCAAGAACACTCATCCGACACGGAACGAGACGAGGAACCTGCACGTTATGGTGTTCCTAGGCATCAGGCCACAGAATTAAAAGCAAGATCATCAAATACTCCGGCTTCCCGTGTAGCCAACCCCATTTTACCCCCTAGTCTCACCCGTCAGGCCACCCCTCGACCCCAGAATGCCTATCAGGAAGCAATTCGGCGTGCTCCTGCCTGGGAGGATACCACGGATACCACGGATGGCGTGATACCCTCTCCCTCAACCACCCCGCCTTCATACCGAGCAGCAGCCCGCATACCACCCGCTTCCAAACCAGCGGCTGCCGACATTCGAAATCAACCATTCCCTCGTGCCCCCTCGCCAATCAAATTACCCAAAGCAGAACCTCACGTCCAGCCGACGCAAGCTCGTGAACGTAGGGGTAGTGTCATCAATGAAGAAGACGCGTGGAGGAAAATCAAACTAGCCCGAGATGAAGAAGATGCGGATAAGTTCCGTGACGATAAACTTCTGGAACGCTGCTGGGAGATATGGTTACTCGGCTACCAGTGGTTGATTGTGCGGGCCTTCTTTTGTTTTAAGTTATCTATTGTGTAACATGAGTTTTTCTAGACGACAAATCAACAGGTAACCGAAGCTCGGGACAATGTCATCCTTGGGTCAGCACTCCGGCGGTGGCACCATACCACAGTTTCTGTGACTGAGAAAGAGAAGCGTGCTTCTGCCATTGCCAATACCCGCTGTTTGCGTGCGGCGCTGATAGTATGGAAAGAAAAGCTGAAGGAGAAGCGACAGATAGCTTGGCGCCATGACATGCGGGCGAAGATGAAGACTATTCGCGAGAAACGCGACCTCAAAATTCAGAGCGATGCCTGGGCAAAGTGGCGCCAGTCCTTCCGCTCTCATTTATCCGAGCTGCAGTATAACGAACGGGTTGTGAAACGATTCTTCCAGCGATGGAAGTCTGGTCTATCAAAGCTTGATCGCTTGGAAGACACTGCTGATCAGTTTTACCACAGAACGGCCGGCAGCGCTGGGGTGTTAGCGTGGAGACGTTGGAGAAGGGCACTCGCCATCCACGATGCGGAAAAAGCGGTCACAGCGAAGGGTGGTATCCGAGTCAAACGCGAAGTGATGGAGGTCTGGAAGAAGCACACGTCCGTCCTTCCCAAAAACTTCTTGCAGGGTCCTGTGACTAACCCACTTGCACAGCCGTGACCATCAAGTAGCGGCTGCTTTCTACGATACTTGTGTGATAAAGCAGGCGATCAAGTCGTGGAAGACTGCTCGAGATCGGATACGTGTAGGTCCATTGGCTCCGTTCGGGTTCAGTACCATTCATCATGCCTGCAGGCCACGGAAAGGAGGGCGGATAAACACCTTGCTAGGCAGGATGACGTCCTCGTCCGAGCTGTCACTCGAGTCTGGAAGGCCCGCGAACGTGGAAAATTGCTCGAGAGGGTTAGATCGTTGCGCCTCATCGAAAACACCTGGTCAGTATGGAGGGAACGTATGCAACAACATCGCCAGTCGGAAGGTGAGGTGAAATACATTCACCATTGGGCGAATGCTGATCATGATCCAGATTATGCGTTGGCCTTTAGCATGCGGTCTAATTCTTACGCAGTGTCGTCAGCCTTGCAAACATGGCGCGAGATCTACACCATCTATCAAAACCGGCGGACGTTTGCGGTGCAACGCCACCTCGCCCGCATACAGTACGACGCGCTCACGAAGTGGCGTGTGCAATTGCGCGCGAAGTTGAGGTTGCTGAAACACGCAAAAGTTGTCGAGAAATTCGTCATTCAACGGCGGACATTAAATGTCTGGAAGTCAAAGCTCGCGGAGAAAAGGCGGCAAGACAAACTCAAGGCTCTAGAAGCCAACAAACTTAGAGAATACATGAAAGGTATGTCATATGATGGACTTGATTGGAAATTCCTCTGGAATTCGCACAGTTTGGCACACGAAGGCAAACAGCAGGCGATGGAATCGCATGGCTGAACAGCAAATCGTTACCCGCGCGCATACGGTGAGTCTGGAGGGGTTGACGAGCCATTGAAAATTTAACTTCGCCAACAGCGACTGGTAGCCGACGCATTGAGCCGCTGGACGAACCGTGTCATTGACATCAAACTTCGCGAGCTAGAAACTAGCCAGAAGTACTCGCAAGCTCTATTGAAGTATGGTATCACATAATACCGTCTAGATCGTGGCTCACCTATCACCTATCACCCTATCATGTACAGGTTCGCGTTCAAGAAATGGAAGAATATATGCTTAAGACATGTCGAAGACCTCAGTCTGATGGAAAGTCACCTTGACATCAAGCGGGCCGGTATGTTCCCCCCCGCCCCTCCCCTCAGCGGCGAACCTAGTGGATAATATTTGACATTTATTTCTCTGTTTAGAAAACATGCGGCGGATGTTTCATAAATGGCTTGCTGCAGCTCGTGCTCGGAGGCATAAACGGGTGCTTTTGCGTGAGAGACAAGCCGAATTCGATCGGGCATCGATGCAAGTCGCATGGGACAGATGGAGAGAGAAATTTGTCGAGGAAAAGCTCCGGCCGATAGTGAGCTCTCCATGCCCGTTAATCGATTTACCCTCTGACAGTCACACTGCAGGCTCATCAAGTAGCATTACAGAGCCAGAAGAATCTGCTTTTCCGCGCTTTTGGAATCTGGCATGCGAAGACAAGAGTGAGTGATAAGCACCAGATGGAAATCGTGCCATCGCTAATACAGTGACCCAAGTCCCTGCCGGCCATACGCTTCCGTGCGTCTCGAACCAAGACAAAATTCTGGGAGACATGGCGTGCCGCAATGCCGCAAGCCCTCGAAGCCAAGAAAGCACGCGAAATGCACACTGCAGCAGTCCTTTGTATGTTCCAGAGTTATAAAATCACCTTCTGCTCACAAATATTTTTTCAGCACGAGCGTTGGATAAATGGAGTCAAGCCTACAAAACAAAGCGTCATTTGAAAGAGATAGCGTAAGTGATTCAAGTGAAGCGACGGCCAGGACGATCATTAATTTTCTGCTAGTCGCGCTCGGTACTTGCGCTTACCCACTATTTCCAATGGTCAAGCTGTGGCCACGTCAAAAGCTACGGGTCCACTAGTGCCACATTCTACGAGGAATGCGTACCCCCGGCGGAACGTGGTTGCTGAGACGGAAACTGAGGACTCGGACGCAGGTCCGAGCAGACGTGACAGCCGATCGAGTGCGGTGACTCCTAGGTCTGGCATTGCTAGCCTACTCTCCAGCCGGCCGCGTGCGGACCCTGTCTCTCGCTCTCGTCCAAAATTGTCTTCCCGCGGACGCGAACCGAGTCCTGCCCGATCTAAATCGTCGACACTGGCCATTGAAGAGCCACCTCCATCACCACGGCCACGGTTTACTGCACGACGCCCGAGCCCAGCGCGCTCAAAGTCTTCGTACGCTCGTGAGCCGAGTCCAGCGAGATCAGCTGCTCCGAGTCAAGCCGAGCCCGAACGGAGTCGATTGTGGCATGAGCTGAGACAAGTAAGGATGCGGTCTCGACCTCCCACTGAGAAGTCACGATCACCTGAGCCACCACCCTGATTTCGCGCCATCGAGGGTTTGGTCTGTGGCGTGCTGAATTGATGATTGGAAGCTGGGTTGTCACGAAAATAATACACCCCCGAATCTATGGGATCGTATTTATTACAGTAGTATCGCGTTATAGGACCCTTTGCATATCTATGATCGCGTGCCTTGGCAATACCATACCAATCCACGTGGATTCCACCGAGCACATCTCAGATTCACGGGCTAATGACCCCATATACTTGTGTGTTGTAACAGCGTCAACCAGTCAAACTGCACAACATGTGGCGAGCTTGACTATGTACGATATCCCAAACGTCCAACACTCGTTCTGACCACGGGGATCATTGCAGGAAGCAGGCTGTACTAGTAGGTGCCTCCCCCCTTCCCTTGAAATGACCGACTTTGAGTGATCCGATCGCACGGGCAAAGGCACCAAAACATACATGAGGCGTTCTGAATTGCATTGAAGGTCGTCAAGGAATATATATGCCATCGCCACGGTGGGTATCGCTGCGGGCGCGTGGCCCGTGTACAGGGTCCAGGTATGAGTCACGAATTCTGGTAGTATTGCCAGCCGACCCAGTTTGCGATGACAAAGTACGAGCTAGTGGGTATAATTAGCAGCACAAAGTACTTGTAATGCGTGTCCTGGGCCAGGACGTCAAGCAGCTGGCGGTGGTCGTACGTCAGTGGTGTGGGCAGGAGTGATCATGGTGGTTAAACGCACAGGGATACCGGATAGTGGGAGGAACGCGCTAAAAAACACGGCATAACTTGCGAGGAGGAAGAAAAGGGCGGTGAGAGCAACGATGAGGTGGCCTGCATTGAAGAACATGTGTTTGGTTGGTCCGAGGTGCGTGTATGTGTACTGAGGTCGTAATCCCGGTGACAACGTGCTGGATCCTGTCAACGTTCCGATTACATTTCATACACCCACACCGAGCGCTGATCCTGCCGTTACGTTCGCGGAGCAGACTTGACTTGATCAGATTCAAATAGAGATCTAATAGTACATGTAGTCACTAACAACCAAGAAAGTACAGAATGCGATGGGCATAACATAGCCCAGGATTTTAGCAAGTTAAGACTAGTTGTATTCAGTGGGGTGTTCAGAGTGAGTGCAGCGGTGATGGTACAAAAATTAGACAAATGTAACCTGGAGCAAAGGCATATGGAGGGATACTAGAATTTTGGGACGTGAAGGAGTGCATACATGATACAATCAGGGACAGTGGGAGGGGAATCATCCGTGAACATCAAGAACGGTTCATATCAAAACGTAGTGTCAAAGATAGCAGAAAACGACTGGGAAATTCTTACACAGTGCGAAGAGAAAAAAATCGAACCGAAAAATCAACACGGGACTCAGGTACTCAGCTTGGGGCGTTTTTCGTAGGTCCTCTCAGCTAATCCACAATACCTCTTCCGCGGATAATTTTCCGAATCCGAATTCTCGAAATCTGACCGTGAGTTGGACACAGGAAAATACTCTGGGCGACCATCATCCGCGGTATGCATGCTGTGAGATGTGAGCTCATACGGGCTGAGCCCATTCTCGTCAGCACGGGGCTGGTCAAGGAGCTGCGGAAGAGTTATGGTAGAGGGCGGTGAAATGGGCTGCATATCCGAGGACGACACGCTCTCTTGGTCGGGGGTCAATCGAGGATTGTCTGTGAAAAGCAAACTGAATCGACTTGTCGGCTCATCGGAGAGATCAACCTTGTCCAAAGTCAGGGCACTCGAACTGCCATAAGACGACACGGAGTCTGCAATGCTTATCCTCCTCTTCTTCTTTGGCCGGCGACCAATCGGGGATTCAGCGGTGGCGGGGATTGCGGGGGCATGTGAGTATTCCATAGCCTGGAAAGTCGGCATGTAAATGGGCGCTGCGGGGACACCCTGAGGAGGGCCAGGGCCTGTGTCCTTATCGCTGTTTGTAGACCCAAACGGGTCTAGACTGGAATGCTTCCCGCGGAGAAAGGGGCTGAGTCCGGTACGTTTCTTGACTTCTTCGATAATGATGTCTAGGCCCTTGCCAGTGACGTTTGGACATCCCTCGGTGAGACTGCCGTAAATTTCAGTGTCCTCAAGGGCATCCAAAAGAACTCCGCAGGCATCGATGCGCTTCTGCAGAGCAACTGCGACAACGCGGAGACGCTCATCGTGCGTAGCGAGAACGGAGATACCCTCGGCTCGGCGTGCCCAATAAGAAAACTGAGTGTTAGACCATCCGGAAAGCACGAGGATAGTAGAACGCGTAAGGGTGACGGAACCCAACGGAGAGGGTGGATACGGATGAGACAATGATTTGAGGGGATTGTACGGATGTCTGCGTAATTATATTGTAAGTGTGATACAATCGCAGCCGCGCAGACGGAATGAGAAAAGATCAAGGGTAAAAAAACACGTACGGGACATAAGTTCGCAATACCTCCTTGACGACCTCAACTTTGACGAGAAAATCGATCGCTGTGGCGCCAGGGGGAGGGGTCGAATCATCACTAGAGTTTTTAGCTCTGGCGCGGAGTTTTGATTTGATCGGACCCAAGCGTCGCTCAAACAGCCGCGCGGAGAACGTATTCCATTTTGCATCACCAAGTTGGTCGCGGAGGAAGGCAGCCGCGTAAGGATCTACTTGGGAAGGCGAGCCGGCGATTGTGCGTTTTGTAGCGGTACGATTCTAGGAACGAATGAGTCAAGGAACGCAATAACGGCAACGAGGCTCGCCTCGATTTCAGCTTTGGCAACCTCAGCGGGGTTTGACTGAACGATGGGCGGTAGCATGGTGTGAGCGAGCGGGGGCTGCTTCGGGGGCGAGGATGATAATGGAAAGTGGACCGTCTGTTGATCCGCGGGACAGGGAATCTCATGAAGGGCGTGAAGATACGGCAGCGAAGGTGGAGAATGAGTGGGGTGAAAGCGAGGTTCGTGGAGAGGAGGGCCACGTAGGATGAGATCATGGGGAAAGTGTTTTGGCTGTATATGTGGGCTGTGAGCGAGAAAAGTACTTGGCTCGTTTGGGAGAGCGTAGTGGATGTCCGGATGGGGGAGACGAGTGTCATGGATGGAGTAAGGATATGGGGAGAGTGTGTGCGAGTATGGTGAGCAGTTGACGTTGTCGTGAAAGGAGTTATAATACACAGGATCGTTAATAGATACAGAGATTGAGTCGGACACGGAGTTGTGGAAGTGAGGGGCGTGAATGTCGATGTCGTGAGGGTCGGTGTCGTTGTTGTTATCTGGAAGAAGGGCTGGGATGATGGGGCTTGTGTCGTCGAGGACGTCTCTGCCGTCTGTGATGTCGACGGTGGACATGTCGACGACGGGGGACGAGTCGGGGGAGGGGGAAGAAGGGGGAGGGGGATGAGGATGA